>JARFJB010001615.1:960000-990000 GCA_036346205.1 Vesta saturnalis | reverse complement strand
AATCCTAATGAAAATGTAAAACACTTCGAATTAAACATGAGGTACAGCACGCTAGTTGTTTGGCTACAGGTTGTCTAAATCATTTAGGTATAGATCATATTCACACGCACCAGGAATCAAGTATGGTATTAATTAAAGATGTTTACGTTGATAATTTAATGACTGGTTCAATAACGTTGTCAATACATAAATATATATATATATATATATATATATATATATATATATATATATATATATATATATATATATATATATATATATATCGAACCAATTATCCTGCATGCTAGGCAGGCTGTGTTACTACAGATCCAACTAGCTCAGTGTTATCAGCTTGAATTAGCGATTAATCTTAGTCACCAATACCTGGTGGACAACTAGAAAAGATTCAAAGACATTTTTAAAATATCTTCACTAAGTAATATTTGGTCATTGTCTACGCAACATAAATCAAAGTGTATTACTAAGTCTAACTAAACGAACATACTTTCATACACACGAGGACTCTGTTAGGCATAAAATCTTTGTACTTTGGCTTAAATTCATAACAATATTGACTCGCTTTATCTATTATCTATCGTTAATTTTAATCACTACAACTAAACACGAGGCAGAATGTTACTTTTATTTTACTATAAAAGTGTTAGACCAAGCTTTGCGTTGAATTCACCGACGAACATTACGTGTTAAGTGATGCTATTAAAGATATACTTTATTTTCACAGTAATTTTAATTAACAGTAACATTGTTTTTATAGTAAAATGAATTTGAGACACTAGATTACAATCAATTTTTTGCAAAATTTAATGTTGTACTGTATTTATCTAGAGAAGGCATTGTCGAGGTCCGAGGTTATTATATATATATATATATATATATATATATATATATATATATATATATATATATATATATATATATATATATATATATATATATATATATATATATAGGGTCCGCCTTTGGGAGGTGATCCTATGAGTATCTGCTAAACCAAACTTACTATAATTTTGAAAATTTGGTGACAGGGTAATGATGTTAGGGCTAACTCATCTAAAATATTTTCATTGTACCACTTCCGGTTATACCGGAAGTCGGTACTTAGTCGCTTATTTTAAATGGAACACCCATATATTAATACATTTTGGATTCTATGTCGAATTTTAAGGTAAGTTTGTTAAATAAACTAGATACGAAATTTCAGTCGTTTAAAAAAACATTTTCTAAAAAATTGACAGATGCGGTCTTAGTAATAACTCGTTAATTGTTCTGTTCCTGTCAAACAATTTGAATAAAACTTTGAGGTGTTGTAGGCAAAGGTTTATTGCAACAGTCTGCAAAAATGACATTTGTATTTTTCATAAAATACAAACTTGACTATCAAAAATGCAAGTTACTCAAAAATCAAATGGAAACCCTATTTTTATTACTCAGATCGATTTAACGTCAAAAATTAAGGTAAGTTTGTTTAAAACTTTATTTGCCTAAACGTAACAGTTTCATACTTATTATCAAAAAAGTCCCAATTTTAAAATTTGTGATAAAAATGAGCTACATACTTAAATCTAGTATTCCTTGTTCGTGGTCACCATGGAAACCAAATAATTGAGAATTGAAATAAACAAAAATATTTGAATAAGTTACTGCAAAAAATTATAAAAATTGATAATTTTGTGAATTTTTGCAAATAGAAATTTTCTAAGTCATTTTTTCAAATTCGACATACAACATAAGTGTAAAAATTTAATACTTTATGAGTAAATCGAAAAAAACTACTTTTTACTGCGGAGGTAGTAACTACATACTTATCAGTGCATTCTTACACGATAAAGTCGCTTATTTAGTATTTCTTGCTCGTGATCAAATGTAAATTAATTTACAATAAATGTTCAAAATGTTGCCCGTTAGACGCAAGACATTGTTGAACCCATCATAACGGCTTCATTTGTAGCCCTTTGAATTTCTTGTGGAGAAAGAGAATTGAAGGCATTTTGCACTCTTGCAATGTAATCTTCTTTAGTCGTTAGTGGTGTAGCATAAACAATATTTTTAATTCGACCCCAAAGATAAAAATCCATTGGCGTAAGATCAGGTGGCCTAGGTGGCCATGGAAAGGGACCATTATTGGCAAACCAACGATCTTCAAAAATTTCATAAAGTTTCATGGAAATAGCGTTGGTGTTGTGAGGGGGCGCACCGTCTTGTTGGTACCGTAAATTTTCCTTTTCTAGATTTAATCGGGGTTGAATTCGAGTGTTTAATATCTCAAGATAATTTTCTCCTAGAAATTAAATTTGTAATCATAAATAGCAACAATCAACTATTTTAAACCTCTCAAATTTTCGTTGTAAAAATACACGTCAAAGATTTCGTTATTCGAATAGCACAAAATACGTTGAAATTTCATATTTCCTGAAAATGGCATTGCTATTTTCGTTATTCCAGTAATGCGAGTTTCGGCGATTAAATATGCCATTTTCGTAAATTTAGATTCGTCCGTCCATATGATATTAGTCAAAAATTAGGAATTTCTTGTATTTTGAGCAAAATTGTTTCACAAAATTCGATACGTTTCAAGAAATCAGCTTCTTTCAAATGTTGAACTAATTGTAAACAGTGTGGTCTAAACTTATGTTTCTTAAGAATTCTTCTGATAGTTAAGCCAATATCTGTTTTCGCGTCGTTTATGGAATTACAAGGATAGACACGGAAATATCCTAAAGTTATAACTTCATTCTGTTCGTTATCAATAGCAGTTTTTGCGAGGCGCAGAGTGTTTAAATATGCCAAACTTTTGAACCACACGTCTTATTGTATCTGCTGATGGTTGGGCGCTCAGGATAACGTTCGATAAATGTTCTTACTGTTCGTTTTACAACTCTATGACATTGTCCGTGAATTAAAATTAAATTGAAATAATTTGTATTAGAATATTCAAGTCGAGCCATTTCATCAAGAAAAACACAAACTGTCAACAATTTTATTAAATTATTGACTACAAAAGAAAACAAAATAAATAAGCATCTTTATCGTGTAATGATGCGCTGATAAGTATGTATTACCTCCGCAGTAAAAAGTAGTTTTTTCGATTTACTCATAAGTATTAAATTTATACATTTATGTTGATATCGAATTTGAAAAAATGACTTTTTTCTATTTGACAAAAATGACTTTTGAATCACAAAATTATCAATGTTTATGATTTTTTCAAATATTTTCTTTATTTCAATCCTCAATTATTTGGTTTCCTTGGTGACCACGAACAAGGAATACTAGATTTAAGTATGTAGCTCATTTTTATCACAAATTTTAAAATTGGGACTTTTTTGATAATAAGTATGAAACTGTTACGTTTAGGCAAATAAAGTTTTAAACAAACTTACCTTAATTTTTGACGTTAAATCGATCTGAGTAATAAAAATAGGCGTTTCCATTTGATTTTTTGAGTAACTTGCATTTTTGATAGTCAAGTTTAGACATTCATAATTTTACTTTTATGAAAATACAAATGTCATTTTTTCAAACTGTTGCAATAAACCTTTACCTACAACACCTCAAAGTTTATTAAAATTTTTGACAGGGACAGAACAATTAACGAGTTATTATAAGACCACATCCGGTATAACCGGAAGTGGTACGAACGTGAAAATATTTTAGATGAGTTAGCCCTAACATCATTACCCTGTCACCAAATTTTCAAAATTATAGTAAGTTTGGTTTAGCAGATACTCATAGGATCAGCTCCCAAAGGCGGACCCTGATATATATATATATATATATATATATATATATATATATATATATATATATATATATATATATATATATATATATATATTGTCTCAATAGTGCGTATTCGGTTGATAGCTCTTGGCCATTAAACTTAGAAGATAAGTTTAAATACGAAAGTTGTCTATTTTATGAGCTGCATCATCTAAAAATAGTTTGGTTTCTACATGTAATATAAAACGGTACAATACAGAGCTTTTGATTTTAAATAGAACACCCTATATATTATTTTATTTTTCGATTCTCCTTATAATTTTACATCTTTTTTATAAGAATTACTTACAAGCTAAATCTGACAGTTTTTGAGATATTTGCAAAGTTAACTAAAAACTGACATTTTTATGTAGTAATTCAAGTAGGCGTATCTCAGTTATTTTAAAGATAAAAAATAGTCTTTGGTATACAATTTATTCATACATAAGCTTACTTTAATCTATTGTCAAAATTGATTTCAATATACACGGTGATCACAAAAATTAATTTGAAAATGCTATATCTTCATTTTTTAAATGGCGCTCTATATTTTTTAAATGCTTTGTTTTCGTCTATTAATCGGCTTTCATTTCTATTAAATATATTCTATACCTATCTCTAATAGTTTCGGAGATATTTAAGTTTGTTCAATTTTTTTCCTTGATAACACTGAAGAAGAGTAAAATTAGTCGATCAAAGCAAGCTAGGAATACATAAGAAACTAAAAACATATTAACTGAAATAAAAACACTTAAAATTATAATAAATGCAACTTTCGTATTTAAACTTATCTTCTAAGTTTAATGGCTAAGGAGCTATCGACCGAATACGCTATTGGGACATCCTGTTATATATATATATATATATATATATATATATATATATATATATATATATATACAGTGGCGCACCGTATAGCCACGGAGTTTCTATAGGAGCCTATTGGAATTTTTTAATTCTTCATAGAGTATATACAGGGTGCTTAGGAGCACAATTTAAAAATAGTTTCAACTATATAGGGTGTTCACAAAAAAGGTTCCATATAAAAGTTATATTTTTTTATAGAACACCCTGTATATTGTATGTTTTTTGGAATCTACGAATAAAATAAGGGCAATTAGCAATCGAATTCCCTATACCTAAAACCTACCGTTTCAAATATATTTAATGATTTTTGAAATTACAGGCTTAAATTCAAAATTTATTTTTGCTACGCTTATTATTATTGAGACAGCGTAGCCTTTGTTAGTACTTTGCAAAAGTGTTGTGTAAGACAGCATAAAATTTTTGTTAAGAAATCTTACAGGGCACTCAAAAAATAAATGTCAACTCAGATACCTAATATTGCAAATAATTGCCTTATTATAAATAGCACACCCTGTATTTAATAAAAAAATTTATTGTAAAATTTTATAACCTTTCAAATTATACCAGGGTTCCCTACACCTAATTTTGAAATTTTGAATTAAATTATAATAACTCCGATTCTCTTAGGTTTAGTTGAAGATGCAAGGTAGCATTATAAGAAATGGAAACAATGAGTTTGAGGTAATTGTCGCCCCTGTTGAGAATCCTCACACAAGTCGGGGTAAAATAAGTCGAGAAGTAGCTTTCAGCAAACGAAGCCTTGGTAGAATAATTAAAAGACAAATTTCATCCATACCGTATTGTTACATCAGGATCTGCTTGATAATGACTTCATTCGATGACTTGATTTTTGCCTATCGGCCCTCGACAAAGTGGGCGAAAATGAATTTTTGCGACTCTGTACTATTTTCAGACGAATATACGTTCCATAACAACTGGTTGGTCAACAGACACAATTTCCATTACTTCAGAGATGAAAATCTCCATTTAGTTCGCACCCTTGATCATCAGCACCGATGGTCTGTTAACGCGTGGGGCGGGATTTTGGGATCGCACATAATGGAGTCTAGTTTTTTAATGCAAATTTAAATGATCAAAGGTTTAGAAGATTTTTGCAATATAATTTACCTGATCTTTTAGAAGACTTTCCAATAGATATCAGAGGACAGATGGTGCTCCGACACATTTTAAAGTCCGAGAACATTTCAATAGAACTTTCACTAATAAATGGATAGGACTGGGAGTACCACAGAACTGGCCGGCAAGATCTCCAGATATGACCTTTTTTATGGGGCCACATAAAAGGTATTGTTTATAACGTACCTTCGACTACACCTGATGATAATAAGGGGAAGAATACGCAATGACTGAAGAAATAACACCTCAAATATTATTCAATGTAAAGAGGTCTTTCCAAGACAGAATACGCCTTTGTATTGATTAAAATGCACGCCACTTCGGACATTTATTAAAGTAAGTGCTTGTAGTTGTAGTTAGTTTTCAAATTCTATACGTGATTGAATTATTTCCATGTTTTATTAATATCCCGCATTTTTTTCAATTTTCATCAGTTATTTACCCTACAAAGTTAAAAAGACGTCATCTTCTATTGCAAGGCCATCTTAATATTGAAAAATTAAATTTTTTATTAAATGCAGGGTGTACTATTAAATAAGGCAGTTATTTGAAATAGTAGGTACCTGCAGTTGACATTTGAATTTTGAGTGCCTTGTATATTTTCTTAATAACAATTTCATGCTGTCTTACACAACAACCCTTTTGCAAAGTATTGACAGAGGCTACGCTGTTTCAATAATAATGAACGTAACAAAAATAATTTTGAATTCAAGCCTGTAATTTCAAAAACCCTTAAATATTTTTGAAAGGGTGGGTTTTAGGTGTAGGGAATTCTATTTCATCTTGACTTTATTTTATTCATAGATTTCAAAAAACACAGAATATACAGGGTGTTCCATTAAAAAATATATAACTTTGATATGGATCTTTTCTTGTGAACACCCTGTATAGTTGAAATTATTTTTAAATTGTGCTCCTAAATACGTATACGATGCGCATATTATTTACTTGGTTTCGTAGTTTTGCTCTGTAATTGCAACAACGGTTAGGCAATAAATCCTACTATTATTATAAGCAGTTTAGAGTCTGAATACGTGTATATTTTGATTATTTAGAAATTGATAAAGTTAGATAAAAAACAAACTTACTTTTGGTAATTTAATACAAAGGGAAATATGAATAGGTTCTAAAATAGTAGTACCTCTACTGACTAAGTCGTTATTCTTTAGACAATGTAATATAAGAGAGGCATGAGAAAGTTATGAAATGTCCACATCTGACTTTTTTCATTTAGTTTTCTTCTTGAATTTGTTTCTGTACTACTGTTCCTTAATTTTTGTGTAAAAAAGGATATTTGCCATAATACATCAATATCTGAACATTGCCTTATAAAAGGCATCTATAAAATGAATAATACTTACATTTTGCAAAATATCTATTTTAATAAATGGTTTGAGCCAGTTAAATGCCGATTCCATTGCGGAATTGCTATACACTACGTGAACTGCTTTCAGTTGAACAGGAATTGCTTCTTGAATATATTTTAAAAAGAATTTAGTCAAGCTTAATTTCAATTGTGTTAAATGCATAACACTATACTAAAATAGACAATATAGTTATATTCTTGATAGAAATTTTACGTACTTACTCCACGACTGTCTAACACAAGAATTAAACCTTCAGATGGATAATCGTTAAAAGCAACTGTGTCCAAAGACATTGCCACCAATTTTACATAATTTTCAAAACTAAAATTTCGGTAATCCATATCATTCAGTTGACTTATAGCTACTACACATCCTCTATATTTTTCTGGAACCTGACAACCTCCCCTATAGGTATGCTCTCTTAAAAAATGTCGTATGCTGTATAATTTGTATACTTACACAACTTTTACAATTTTTGAAAGGCCTTCATCTTGAAGATTTCTTTTAGTAAATAAATATGGATACAAGCATTTCAGTTTGTAATTGGACGTGATAGTTGTTTTAGTTAATTGTTGGTTGTTATTGCAAGATAGTAAAAAAACAGCAACTTGTTCATCCGTTAGTTGTGGAAGTGTTTGTGTTTTTAACCACTCTTGGATATTGTTTATGTTATCAAAAGTTGTGCGATCGTTTTCTATCAGTTCATTTACAGAAAAACTAAACTTGTAATTTCTCATATTTACGCCTTGATACTTAACTAATGACTGAAGCAACTCATACTAAACTTTAACCTTTTTTCGGTTAGACACAATTTACCCAATATACACATTTCTCTCATTCGTATGTATCTTATCATAAATAACCATTCGGTTAAAGTCCATCATTTAATTTCCATACTCAAGCTGAACTAGAAACTAATACAACAGACAGCCCGAGAAATATGTGAAATGTTTGTTGTTAGATCAGTTAGCGGTACTATTAAATTTCATGGTAACAAACTATTCAACAAAATTGTCTAACACTAGTTAGATTAAGAAAATTCACTAAGATTAACAAGAGCCATTATCAAAATTCTGATTACGTTTTTCATGTTATCCAAAGCCGAAAGTGTGTCAACAACACCGTAAATACACTTTACGCGTTTTAAACACTATTTAATTAATTTTCAAGGTTTATTTAGTTTTGTATCAAGAAATTTTGTAAAGAAAAACGATGTAAAATTGAAATTAAAAAACGTGTGTATATTTTCCAATAAAGTTGGTCGTTATTCAAATATTCAAAAACTGTAATCGGAGACTTACAATAAATATTAGGAAATCTTTTGTCACTAAATTACATGTAGCTTTCAAACATGGCATAGAATATGATTAATTTATACTTTTAAAATATATGGGTCGGTAATTTTATTTCTTTAAAATATGTAGTTATTTCGGAATGGTTGATAAAAACCTAAAGCAGCACCTACTAAGCCCCCCAGCGCTGAATTTCTGCCAAAGCCTAATCAGCTCCAGGAATTCGTTGTGACGACTCACGTTCTATCTACATTTCTGCATAAGCTAAATAATGTACGCTCAATCTAGAACCGTTCTACTTTTATCAAATACCGAATTAATAGGCAATTGATTATACAGTGTGGCCAAAGGAGAAGGGAGTGGAAGATTGTACGAAGACGAAATAAGTTAGAGAAGTGACTTTTCGGCCACGGGTAGATATCAATAAGTTTCGGCCACGGGTAGATATCAATAAGTACTACATTTTAAAAATATTTTTGATCGTACAGGGTGTTTCATGTTGTTGGATCAAACTAAACTTATATTTTTTTAAATCAAACACCGTATATTACTATATTTTTGGAAAACCCATAAAATACGCTTTCATTAGATACCAAATTACATGGGTCTGTCTCCTTTGGTTTTACAGATATTCAATTGTTTTTCGAAAAAATTATCGCGCTTGCGGTGGCCCCCACTAATTTGTTAGGTGACTTTTGTTTATTTTAAAATGGCAAAAAATTGTTGGTGGTCCTGTAGTATTTTGAAATATCTTAGTTTTTAGATTTTTTTTAATAATGTATAGGGCGTTTCAGTGTTTGTAAAAACAACTTTTTTGTAATGTTTTTAAATGCCCCTCCCCCATGACGTGATGTTCGTGTCAGTCAATGCTTTGTTTCATCAAGCATGTCATATCTAAAATTAATAACTTTCAAAATATTTTCAGTCTATTTGTGAAATTACGATTGTAATACAAAAAGACTGAAAATAGATGTGGTACGTTGGCCATGTGATTGTAGTTTCTTACTAAAAAATGTTTCAAGTAAAAACAAGAGTTGATACAACATTTACAAATTGATTTAATGAATTATTTTAAATTTAACAGACTTTTTAAACAAAATTAATGCATAAAACACTTTTGCTTCTAGGAAAATTTAAATCTGTCCTTAGTAAACTTTCTGAAGTACTCAATTTGATTATGTTCAGATCAACGATTTCATTTTTTACCTGTTTTTGTAAATGTGAATGTATAGAGATGGTCACGGAATTGTAGTTCCATGCTAAAGAATTTTTTAATCAAGTTGTATTAATTTATAAAAGAAACTTTGGTATTCTTAAATATCTATCAAAAAGTTTTGAGGTACTCTCAATTCTACTGTAAAAATTCGAATCTTCTAAAGTATTTTTTATTTATTTTTTTAACTATTGGCATTACCAAATTTGTTCAATATTGTAAATCAACTATGGTGAAAATAACTGTAAGTATGTATTATTTTTATAAAAATCAATTTCTCACTAAATCCTCGAATGTTTTTCCTTCAACGTCAATACATATATTAGCACGTCGCACAAAACTATTTTTCACTAACTCTAATGTCGGCCATGTTATACTTAAAAAACGTTTCTGATTCTTTCCTTTATACTTTCTGGTGTGGTTGGAATTTCTTTATACACATAATCTTTTACGTAACTCCACAAAAAATAATCGAATGGGGTCAGATCAGGTGACCTCGGTGGCCAAGAAATAGGCCTCCTCGACCTATCCACGGATTTTCTTTGTAGTGGTTTAAAAATTTTCGTTCGCCTCGATGATAGTGGGCGGGTGCACCATCATGCTGGAACCACATATTTCCATACATTGCTTCCTTAATACTTTGAAACAGGTTAGGTAGCACAGCTCTTAAAAAAATTAAATACAACTGGCCGGTTAGAGCATCTTAAAAAAAAATAAGTATCTATAACATGGGATTTTTGCAAAACCAGTTGCAAAATTAATTCTTCGTTCAAAATCTTGACCATATTAGTTGTTGATGAAGTTCTATATGACATCCATGGTATTTATGGTCATTTCATATATTTTTCACGCTAAATTTTTTTATATCAGTCATATGTGATATTGGTGAAGTACTTACATAAGGATTTTCTTGGATGGCAAGTAAAACTGTAAGTTTATTTTCATCATTTGGCACTGCCTTATTAGCTACTTTCCGTTTTTTTTTAATTTAACACTACCTGTTTCTTTCAAATCTTTGTAAAAGGTTTGGAAATGTCTTAGGTCGAGGCTTTTTTTCAGCATCGGGATATTTTGCTGCATAAATTCTACTTGCATTTTCAACAAGTTGAATTAAAACAAAATTTAGGTTTAAACCAATGCCACCTCTACACAAGGCCTGGCAGCTGTAGTGGTTACGTCATGCCAGTAGTCATCCATTTCATTGTTAGGGATATTATAACTATTAGGAATGGTACATTCCAGGAGTATAAAAACATTTATGTTTACGTAGGCAGATAATTATTACCAAATTATTAGAAATTTATAATAAAACCAAACACAAATACAAGACATAGGTACATATTTATTTTTTAAATTGACGTTTTTTGTATAATTGTTTAGCAATATATTTGTTGAAGCACTTAATAAATATTTACTTACAATATGTATATTATGGGCCGAACAGTTGATTTCTTTGTCTGATACTAAATATTTTTGCAAAATAATATATACATAGGCAACAGTTGTCATAACATCTGGGCTGGGATATTTCAGCCCTCCCTGGTCAGTAGCACGGATCAAGCTATCTGACATAGCTACTTAGCCATCGCTGACTAAAAATTCGGCAGAGTAATTACATTTCAATTTTTTTGCTGCAACGTAAGAACAGTAACCTGCTATGTAAGTCAATAACGGCCCCCTCGTGTCTTACAGCCAGCCAATCTCGTCTTCATCAACATTTGTAGTCGATAAAGATTGTGGAATTAGAGGCAACTTATCATCATCGTCAATAAAAGATGATAAATCCAAGTTACTAACGTTAGTAGTGGTAAGTTGGATTTCACCTGAATTTTTTGTCTTCAAAACTAACGGAAGCACATTCTGAATTCGTAGGTTTCCTTTCTGACTCAAAAACCTGCCTAACAGACACATGATAATTGCCACCCGACAGCTGGCGGTATTTTCCGAATCGATCCTCCAGCTGGCCGGTGTACATCTTACCAAGAAGCTCATATTTGTACTTCTTTCCTTCTACCAAAAAATTAGACATTTCTGTTAAACCCTTGGTGGTATGCATAAGGGTTTGTTGTGTCAAACCTTTTTCACCAGTTGCTCCCCAATGATCCAGCCACTTTGAAAATTCTCTTAAAAATGAGAGTTGCGAACAACTGTCATGTGTAACAGGTTTCTGGTACTCATGCCGTACACATTTACACGGAGTTTTGACATTCACTACCCACCACCATTTTACAATTTGGGATATGAACATTGCAGTACTCTCGCAATCACGAAATTGCTTTATACGCCCAAGTTCTTTCAGCGCAACCACCACATTTCCATTAAAAATAGTTATGGCCAATTTAACATTTGGTCTCTCTATGGAGCTAGGATAGAGAGAATTTATGTTCAAAGTGTACCCATGTTTTAATAAATTAGTCTTCTCTGAAGCACACATTCGTTTTAAAGTATTAAAATTTGCAGTTTGTTGAAGGGCAGAGTCAGAAACATCCGGAAAACCATTTCCTGGTTTTCTTGGTTTAACCAGTTGTTTCTCACACATTTCAAGAGGTGGACATCAAATAGAAAGAATAACTTCCTATGTGCATCCGTTGGGTGCTCATAGGATACCATTAGGCAGGGTGGTTGGCTGAAAAGAGACATCGCTATTCTATTTACAGAATTATTGTCCGAGAGCACTGCAATGATCTCAAAACCAACATTTTCTAAACCAACTATGATTTTCTTTACAAAGTTGTGCAGCAGATCACCAGTTAGTTTGTTGACTGGCAAAATGTGCATCACATCTTTATTAGGAAGATAGTAAACTTATAATCACAAATACACAAGCTGTGAAAGCATTATTTGTCAGTGGTAACTCCGACAATACTTCCTACCTTACAGTCTAGGCAAGCTTTAACATGAATTTCGTCCATTAAAAGAGGAACAGTTTTATCTGCATCAGTCAACAGATTACATTTATTTCTAATATATTTTAACATGCTTGATGAGGTTTTCTCTTCATTAGGATTTGTATTTATTTTGGCACACAATGATTTTAGAGTAGACGTGAATGGCAATTTAACGTACTGTGAAGACATAAAAAAATTACAAGCATGTGAGGAAATTGACTGCAATAGAGTGCAGAATACAAGAAATTCTATACAATAGCTTGCTCTGCATTTTGCCTCAGTTAGCAAAGACAATTGCTCCTTTACGAAATCAATTGAAACTTCATTTTCTTCGTTTTTGTTAAAGAATCTAACAAGTTTAGTATAATATTCAGAATTAAATTGTCATTGTTACTCTCATTAGAATAAGGGTGAAAACATTGATGGTGCAGTGACTCTACTACAAACAGTGGTGACAATCCATGTATCGATTTTAAATTGACCAGACTAGTCACGTGGTGTACGGCCGCCATTAAGAGGCAAACTTTCATTGTTGACGTTTAAGCAGCGTGTGTTTTTAATTAGATTGTCTCGTTTTTGCGTTATAAGAAAGTAATTATTGATGCTAATTTAGTTTTCTTGTAAATATAGTGTAAATAAAAATATAGAGTGTTATAATAACATTAAATTGTGTGGTGTAACGAGGTCCCCATAAACACTATTTTTTTCATTAGCAGTTTTATTGCCGTACTATTTTGGAGTTTTTTTGTAAGTATTCCATATTAAGGATTAAAAACAGTAATGAAATATTCTTATAGTAAGTGTATTTGTCGCTGTAAAAATTGTATGTAACCTGTGACACTATCAAAGTGACAATTGCACTGCGACTTATACGATTCTTTATGCATGAGTTAAATTATTTATAATAAAGTAGATGTAGGCATTGGATTGAATAATTATTGCTATTGTTAGTAAATTTTAGTAGTTAGTGATTATTATCTGTAATAATAAATAGAATTTAGTATGAACTGGATATGTAGGCATAATGTTTGCCTCATAAATAATCGATTTTAAACAAAACATTTGAATTTCCTGTTCTAATAACACAAACCCGCCAAAAATGTTGCCTTTTAATGGCGGATGGGCGGAGTTAATCGCTGCTTGTCGCCACTGTTCGTAATAGAGTCTCTGTAGTTGATGACAACTGTTGAGTATGTTGTCAATTTCAACCAAATCACCTACTGTTTCAGATAATGGCCCGCCCAACTTTGGGACTTTTACATTTGTAAAATACAAATCAACATACAACTGTTCAGTTATTACAACGTAACATTGGATAATAGGATTAGGATCCCCCTTTATGAGTAAAAAAAAGAACGACTGTCTCTTTTATAATAACAGTCCAACATTTGATAAAATTAAACCCACCCACTTGTGTTTTGAGTTCCTCGATTACGATAAACGACGTGTTCGTGTTATACGTCTCAAAACTTTTGACAATCTCCTCTAATGTTTTTTGGAGACTTTGTATTTATAATTTTCTTTTCTTCTGAGAAAGAGCTTCTCGAGCAACAGCAGGCCCTTTTGATAAGTAGGTATGACAACTCCGTAGCTGGGATGGCACTGGATCTACGGTCAAAATGTTTGGTTAGAATTCTATAAAAAAAAGGAATATTTATATATCAAACAGAAGGTCAATAAACAAATCCACCGGAGTGAAAGTAACCATAATACACACAATGTTTGACAAATGATAAAAGTATAAGCACATCATACCTGATATTAGTCGCGGACAAACAAGTGGAGCACATAACATCTTTCCAGACTTTACATACCGAACAGAATCCACTCTTTGAATTTCATATTGCTGGAAGTGCTGTTCACACACCTGGCAATACAAAAACGAATCCAACATGAAATGTTGATTTTTAGCATGAAGAGAACGCCAATGTTTTTTTTAGTAAGAAACTATAATCCCATGGGCAACTTAATACCTCTATTTGCAGTGTTTTTGTATTACATTCGCAATTTAACAAATAAACTGAACATATTTTGAAAATTGTTAATTTTAGGTATAAAACATAGTTGATGAAAAAGAAAGAATATCAAACGAGGCATCAAATGACACGAACAGCGTGTGTGTGGGCATTTAAAACAATTTAAAAAAACATTGTATGACACGCCCTATATATTATTAAGGAAATCTCAAAAGTCGCCTAACAAATAGTGGCGGCTGCCGCAAATGGAATATTTTTTTAAAAAACGATTGGATATCTCGTGATATAGTTTGGTATTAAATTAAAGCGTATTTTATGGGCTTTCCAAAAATGTAATAATATATAGGTTTTCCATTTAAAAAAGTATAAGTTTAGTTTGCTCCAATAACATGAAACATCCTGTATGATCAAAAATATTTTTAAAATGTAATGCCTATTGATATTTACTCCTAGTCGAAAGGTTATTTCTCTAACTTATTTCGTCTTCATACAATCTTCCACCCCTCCTCGTTTGGTCACCCTGTATGTTACGGCATAGTTCTGAATAATAATTGTATTTAATTCTTAAATTGTTGTTCGAGAGTCAATGTATTTGATTTTTAACTGGCATATTGGAAACCAAAATTGTATGGCGATAAATGATATTCAAAAATATTAGAGGGTGAGTAAACCATCAATTACAGCATTTCTACCTTTGTTTTGGTTTTTCCGTCTTTCATCACTCATTAACTTGTTATTTTAAAGTTTTGTAACTTGTTTCACTAGTATTCTGTTATTGTTAATTTCAAACAATCTATGCTTCGCCGTTTCCTTTTCACATTTTTCACTTTCTCCTTACCTTATCTAAATACAATCAGTTCTTCTCAGGACTTACAAATCGAGGATTTCGCGAATTTTGTACATGTGAAAATAATTATAGAATTTTATCTTAAACTCATGAATATGCTCAATTGCATTACCTACTCCACCCGTGGCAACACTATTCGGTATTACTTTTTTTTAAACCTATTAATAGAGTGGGCAAATGCGCATTATGGTAAACTGATTGTGAGACTGAGGATTTAAATTTGATCATCTATGTATGTGAAAAACATTAAGAATTTTATTAATGGTATGACCTTGTATTGTTTCATAAATTGAGGACAGAAGATTGTGCACAAAAACGTATTAGTTTGGAGTCGACTAATATTTGGGTTGTTGTCCAAATAATGTCCATTTTTAACGCAACACTTTAAACACAAATATCTCAAGTTCTACTTAACCATTTTAATCAATGTAAAAACCATTTTGATCTATACACTTTTCTCAATGTGATAACAGTTTAATAATGCCTTTCACAAAAAAAATTTGTTTCAGCCATTCATTATGAGCAATTGTAGGACGACCCCTACCATCCTCATCTACCTTATTGGCCACTTCGAAATTTTTCAAACCTGCTACGTAGTTCTTGCATTAGCAGTACCTTCACCAAAAGCCTGGTTAAGTTTTCGCCTCGTTCCTACTGCATTTAGGCCTAATTTAAATTCATAAAAAAACATTGCACGAGTTCCTGACTTTTCCATCTGTAACAAAATGATAAACAACTTATGTACACTGATTAAAAGTAAAACCTTTAGATTAGATAGATAGGACATGTAATGCTACTTAAAATAATATATAACTTGACAACATTTCTAAAATACTTTATCAGCAAAAATTCATTAAAGTTTAACAATAACAACCTGAGGAACCCTAAAATACGTAATGAATTTAGTTCGGTTCATATACAGGCCAACATTACTTTGATCACACCTACACAACACTATTCGCATCTGGCTGTGTGTCTGTGAGCGTGTAAGCAATACCTTTTAATATCGATGGGAAATTTGGTACAATAATTTTTTGCCATAGAAATCTAGGTCTAGCACGTTAATGAACAAAATCCAATCAGTTGGGGGGGGGGGGGGGGTTAGAAACTTAGAAGATTAAAAAAATTTAATGCTTCAAATTTTAAAAAGTTGCCAAATTAAAAAACAAAGTAACTCTTATACAATTTAAAAATAAATAGAACGGTGGCGTACCGTTTTTAGGGTACAAAATTGTGCACTTTCTAATCTAAAAACCGACTTTTTTGAAAGAAATATTCAAAATGGCGTATCAAAAATGAGGGATTATCTTGTTTAAACACCTATATGACTCAAATTCGTATATGAGAAAGCATTAAGACACATAGTTTGGAAGCAGTTTTTTACTATCTACTGTTTTATAAGCAGTTATTTCCGTAAAGAAATCTACTATTCTTTCATTTCCTTCACTATTGCTAAATCGACTTCGACGTTTGACAAAATTTCGCCAAGATCGGCCTTGATGTGCGTGCGTACGAACTTGCGTGCGTACATGTTAAACACACGCACACACGCACACACGCACACACGCACACACGCACGCACACCCACACGCACACCCACACCCATACTCACACGAGCACCCACACGCGCATGCGCAACCGCACCCGCGGCCGCACCCGCTCCCGCAACCACACCCGCACCCACACACGCACACGCACACGCGCACGCACACGCACACACACGCACACGTACACGCACACGCACACGCGCACGCACACACACAGAATTCAAGAATAGTGTTACGAGAAAGAAAATACTTTCTTATCATATCATATAAAGTTTTTGACATAATTTTTTAATGGCGATAAAATTAATCATTATCCAAATATTGAAATTCGCGCGTGTGAGTATTGACCTAACCACACTCTAACATCTTCCCTAGGGGCATCTAAACACGTTTTTTGGTTGATGTATTTTCTACTAAGACGGCTGCGAAGACTGTTTCGGCCACCCCTACTCCAAACTTCCCCGAAGATAACCGATTCCACCCGACTATTGACGAGTGCGCCGTGCACAAGACCCAAGGCCTGCAGCATTCTTGTTTCTTGCGCGTTTCGCTCTTTAAAGTGTAACCATCATAGAGTGAGCATTATTATAATGTATTCTCCTGTTTATAAAGCAAAATCTGCGGACATTATAGATTTTACTGACTTGTTAACTATTACAACATAACCGTTCAATATGATGATGGAAACGATGACGTGGTGAGCTGAATGTATCCCACATCCAAGGTGATGGTGATGATTCACAGAAGAGGAAGAAGAACGATGAGGTAGAGGAGAAGGAAGTCCCAGAACCATAATGATGATAGCGACGAATCACGATTCAAGAATACTGCGTTCAATCATACTGCTATTTTTTTAATTGGAGCTGATTTTGTATGATCAAGTTAAATCAGTTTGGTATTTTTGAATTGTGGTTGGTTGGTTTTAGCAAAGTGTAAGTTACTCCAATCAGTATTTTTGACCTGTAAGCTAGGTTTCGCAGGCTGTAAGTTATGATTTGATTGATTGAGATTGATTTAGTTGATTGATTGATTGATAGAGATTGATCTGATTGTTTGATTTGATCGAATGTGATTTGTTTGGGATTGATCTGCTTAATTGATTTGATTAATTTGATTTGATTAATTGATTTGCATGTTTGGGAAAGAGACGAGGGAGAGACGAACACGATCAACCTCTATTACCAAAAACATTCATTAGTCTTTACACCACTAGATGGCACCACAAACAACCCTGACTAGTCCTAGAAATATACCGCTAGGTGGCGCCGCCTCTATTACAGGAAACATTCGCTAGTTTAGAAATATACCACTAGATGGTGCCACAAACAGAACACTAATTAGTCCTAGAAATATAACGCTAGATGGCGCCACGTTTATTATAGAAAATGTTTATTAGTCCATACACAACTATATGACGACACAAATTAAAATTTCCCCAACAAACGCCACGACAGGAGGGCGTAGGTTCCTATGTTTTGTCTTATAAGCCAGCAATACGTTCCTTATTAGAATACAAGTTCAAATTTCTTGCAATAAGTAATCAAAATGTAAACACTTAAATACAGATCCAAATTCAAATTTCCCGCTAAGAGGCCAGGGGCTAAGACTCGATGGCAAGTTGCGAAGCCCTATGTCTGTCTTATAAGTTAGCATTAGGCCTCCTTATTATTATAATACAAGTTCAAATTTCCCCTCATAGATGGCGTTACAAACAAATTCAAATTTTTGGTCGGGGGGCGAGGGCCTGAAAGTAAGTTGCTAAGTCCTACACCTGTCTTACAAGTTAGCATTATACCCCTGTCTTACAAGTTAGCATTATACCCCTTATTGTAATACAAATTCATATTTACAGCCATAACCTGCAGAGACTTAAATATGAATTCAAATTTTCCGCCATTGAGGCCACGACAAGGGGCAAAGCCCCGAGAGCAAGTTGCGCAGCCCTACACTTGTCTTTCAAGTTAGCCTTAGGCTCCTTATTATTATAACACAAATTCAAATTTTCCGGCAAGGGTACCACGACAATATACGAAGGCCCACGAACAAGTTGCGATCACGACAAGGGGCGAAGACCCGTGAACAAGTTGCGACGCCCTACACCTGTCTTACAATCTCGATTACGTTTCTGGGACGGTTGGAGTGGGGGGTCGCTGAAACATCCTTCGCCGAAAGCCTCGGCGTCACGAAATTTTACGTACATGAGACACGCAAATAACGGTTTCTCGAAACTTCAAGTACTTGCAGCAAACAGATTGAGATCATTGGTCACGTGCACTAGGATGTATTTAATCAGGAAAAGTTTCTCCTAAGTGGAGTAAAAGGTTAAATTTGTACGATCAAGAGATACCTTAAGTCTAATGGCGGTGCACGGTTCAAATTACAGGACGCTAATTATGGACGCTAGTTTACTGATGAGACGTATGCGAATCAATCCCCCCATTCTAATTGCGCGCCTTAGAAACAACTGCAGCAAAATACTCTGTTACAAGGACCGAAGTAAGAGTGCTAACTATACCTGTGAGCATACAACGAAAATCATTGGATGATGTCTTCCTGGGCCAGTTACCTAAACGAAGCAACGTAGGTTTTTACACCAAATAAAGCCTTGAGAGATAATGTATAAAGGTTATTGCCTTTCGCATTAACTGTAATCCGTTAGTGCAATTCTTACCTGTATGAAAGCATCGCATCGCTAAATTTTGCCTATGTGATTAGACTTGATGTTTGTTAAAGAATTACTGGACACTTTTCGCAGTAAAGTCCCTGCCCTTATCCGTCTGTATACTTTGAGGTATCTTTTCGCATCTTTGAAACATAACCGAAAATACGTCGATTATAGAACATGTAGTTTTTCAGCTTCAAAGCTCGTGTCCATGCCATCTTGCTAAATACATTGATAAGTGTCTGTATATAATTATACCCGTCCTTGTATTTATTTAGATTTCTCATATCGCAAAGACCCTCCGTCATAACTAAAAAAAATGTTATCCACATTTCTCACTACAGGTTTATGTATAGTGTACACTATTTTTTCTGTAACCGCGCTCTAATATCTTCCCTAGGGGCCTGTTTATAAATCTAGGTTCCTTTTTGACAGGAGTATTTCTGCTAAGGCAGAGTTTGTATGTAAAATAGGCTTATGTGATGGGATGACAACCCCATTATCGGTAAAACGCGAAAATTTAAAATTTTTATCTAATAAGCGGTCAGCATGCATGCTTAACCCGATTATAAAATCTAATGCCGTTTTTTGACAGAGGTATTTCTGATGAGACAGAACTTTTATGTATGTAAAATAGCATAGAGGCGAGATCTAGCTTAAAGAAGAAGACACAGGCAATTCGCTGCATACATCACAATATTAAATAACCTGTTTGCGCAAATATATATTTGGTTTTGGCTGTTGACGGTTTATACCAGAAGTTTGATAGAAATTTTATTCTGTGTTAACAATTTAATTTAATTTTACAGCTTCGTAATTGCATTACATCTCTCTAACTAGTCCAGTCTGTGTTAGTTAAAAGTCCCGATATATACATGTACGTAAGATATGTTTATTATTACTGTTTACGTTCAATTGCGAAATCGTACATTCACTTTTGTATTATAAGTTAATTAACTGATTACGCATACGCAATACCCATTTTTATTATCATTATATATAATTTAACAGCGCATTTACAATCAATTGTGTATGTTATCTTTATTTTGATTAGATTCTTTAATATCAGAAATAATCCAACTGTTTATTAGCTTTAAAAAATAGACCAAAATAGGATCCTTACGTGGACATATAAAAACGACTGCCAAGGTGTCCCAGGGCCACAAAAATCAAAGATAACAAAATTTTAAAATGGTTTTAAACACATTAATTAACACGTTGTCGACTTTCCAATTCATATAAATGAAGTTGTATAACTCTTTAATAATAAACACATATTAAGAAGCCCAAGCCCACGAACAGATTCCCGTCTTACAAGACTACGGCCCCTTATTAGAGTACAACCCCCAATGCATATATAAATTAGGTCACAATCTGTAGATGGGATTTAACAAAATGTAATGATAATTGTGCAACCTCCTTCTCCGAACACTGCATATGCGTGTATTTCCCTACCTACCCTCCAGGGGCTGAAGCCAAAAATAATTAGGGTTGAAAATTCCATCAAGGGTTGAAAATGCCCTCCGAAAAGAAACCATAGGGGTGAAAAAAACGATCCCCAGGTAGGCGTATAAAAAAGTAAAAGGTGGGTTTTCTCCAGAAAATCCAAGATGGCAGAAGGTGTCCCACTTCTACTCGTGGCGTTTACTTTAGACGGAAATACGAAATATATATTTTTTTAATTGAGACTTCAAATGGTGGAAACAGGAAGGATTGAATATAACCCAATTCTTTCTAGAACTACTCAAGGAGGAAGCAAACGCTGTGTCGAGAGTAAGTGGTTAATTCCGAATAAAAAAGATAATTCGATTTGTCTAGTCAGCTTGTACCATAAGATGGTGTCCAGATATTCAAAAAATGTTACCACTGATCGCACCAAGCACACATTGCAAAACCAATAACGATGCAGAGCGGTTCAAGAATTGTCCAATTGGTAACAGTTTACTAACCATAGAAATCGCTTCACCGAGGTCACTCGCCTTGCCAGTGCCAATGTACCCGACCAATAGCTGATGAAAATTACTGGACATAATAATGCGATATCGATTAAACCTTATTTATATATGTAACAAATCGGCAGCAAGAACTAATTAATTCGATGCGAGGTGAAACAGGCGAACAGAGCTGTAATGCTATACAGAAGTTTCAAGTCCTGTACAATCGCTAAATTCTGTACAATTTTTGGCTTCTCAAGAGAACAGTATCTCAACCAACTCTCAAATCTCAACAAATAAAAAGCAGACATAAATAATTTATAATAACTGTACCTTTAATGTTAAAAATATGTATTGTCAAAATGACAGTAAATAAATACATAATTAATTAGACATAAATTATTCTATTTCTTCATTCATTATATTGTCTCAACGAATACAACACGTGGTATGATTAATTAACGATGATATTATTCGTAAAATTGAAGCGTGAGAATCTCCAACTCAATTTTATTCAAAATATCATCGATAATAATCATACCATTAGTCGTATTATAATCGATAATAAGACTGGCGGTGCAAGAGGTTAAGTAAATATAGCGTACACACACCAGTACTACTCTTTACAATAAATGAATTGCAAATTAGGATTACAACTTGTCGTAATTTCTTGATGTGGTAAATCAAAACTGTTGTAATAAATTCATATAATTCAGAACTTTAAAAAAACGTACTGGCTTTGAACATGCTCAGTATTCTGTAACGAAACCCCTAAACTGTGGGATAATTTCCAGGCGTCCTTCTACAGACGGCTTCATTCTGTTGTCTATTTTAATAAATAATACTACCCTTTTGAGTAAAAGTTGTATACGTATAAGCAGATCTTTCCCGCTAAAGCGTTTCCTAAGTTATTGAAATAACAATTCAATTAACAAATATGAATGTTGTAACATATTTAAGTATTACTTGATGAATGAATGAATGACAGAAGGGATTATGTAATGGTCTTGCCACATTAACTAAATGTTGATGTCATTGGAGTGTTATCTATTTATTCCGTAACGCTAGATTGTTAATCTACGTAAAAGGCAAATGACAAATGGCTTTCTGTGGATTTGATAAATTTTTGATATGTTGTAGATTGTAAGGTTCTAATCAAAGAAAGTCGAAAAATGAACAGTTTTTACGCTACAGCTCAAAAGTTGTGAATATATGTACTTAAAAAAGTATTAAAAATTATTATTAATTTTATTAAATACATAAATAAAAATATGAAAATGTAAACTTTCACCATTAACACTCATAATAAAATACTTATCTTTTTTGGGATTTTTTAATGGTGTACTTTAAATTATACAATCTAAACGTTTCGATAACACTTACAGTTATCTTCGTCAGTAGTAATGTTAGTTAAAAATTGTTAAAGATGTAGTAAACAATTTTGTCAAATTTGAAAAATTCAAACATAAACATAAGCCTGCTATTAATAGCAGGCTTATGTTTATGTTTGAATTTTTCAAATTTGACAAAATTGTTTACTAATCTTTAAAATTTTAACTAACATTACTACAGAATAACTGTATACAAACGTTTATTGTATAATAAAGTACACCATTAAAAATCCCAAAATAAAAAAGTTTACCTCGAGTAGGATTTGAACCTACGGCCAGTACTTTGCTAGAGTACAGGTCGTAGGTTCAAATCTACTCGAGGTAAACTTTTATTTATGTATTTAATAAAATTAATAATAATTTTAATTACATATTTACCTTTGAACTTATTCGTTCATAACAAAAACTTATGACAATTTAATATTAGTCAAGTTGCTTTGGTATGTGTGAATCCTTGCGATATTGCAGGCTCACATTCCATTAATATAAGTGGTTTGATTGTTACCTCATTATATTTAGAATTTACATCAGTTCTACATACATAAAGACAAAATTTACATCGATTGGGGCTTGAACCTTGATTGCGCAGTTGGTTAGTGTAGTACTCTAGCAAACTACAGGTCGTAGGTTCAAATACTACTCAAGGTAAACTTTTTATTTATGTAATTAAATTACATATTTACCTTTATTCGTTCATAACAAAAACTTGTAATAATTTCGCCGTGAAAATTGTGATTTTTGAAGAGTCATATAAATCGTTTACCCTGTTATGTCTGTAATACGCTAACACGGTCAGGGCTAATGAATAGAATTGATGGCGGTAATGTTACGGTTAAAAGGGAAATAGCCATTTTTAGAAGAAATGAGAATGGAAGGCCACCGCTGGAAGTCACAGATTTGACCAGAGCTTGCGCTAATTGTTTTCGGCTGATCCTTAACGAAATAGCTATTGTTAAAAATGACCCAGCTTGTTTAAGACTAAATGTTTTGAAACAAACATCAACCCATACTTATTTGATTTGTAATGGTAATAAAAATGTGCGTAGGATGTCCTTATCATGTAGAATAAATATTTTTATTCTTTTAATCATTTACGTACCAGAAAATGTACGATGTTGAGGGCAGCGCGTGGATGGCAAGGGTTTTATTTTGGAGCATTTGCTTCCTGTTAATAGGTCATATGTCATTAAAGGTCAGCAATTACAGGCATTCGTTAGTAAAAAAAAAGTTACCTACGAGGACGAAGATAGTTTTAGCGAAGAAGATTTAAAATCCGTGAAAATTATTTTTCACTACCCAAGTAGGCAGGCTGTAAGTATGGCCATTGCTACAGTTAGAGAATAGCTAATACAAGATTCGTACCTAGTTATGTTGGACTTGAAGTCATTACAAGAGAGGATTACATTGCCAACCACGTAACACAATTTTCCTACCAATTATATAATCCGCAACCCAACACACCGATAGCAACTGCATGTGTTGACGGGACCTCCTCCTAGATGTCAAAATGTGTCTTAAGACAATTTTACAACGTGCATAAGAGTCGCCACTTAGTAAAACCGGCTCTCATTGTAGCTCCAGACAAATATATACTAGCAATCCAAGGTCCTTATTTTACGGACTATAAAGATAATGATGCCAAAATGCTGATTAATGAGTTTAATAGGGATGGTGATACAATAAGGGCATAGTTTCACCAAGGTCATTGTTTGAGAATTCCCAAGATGTTTGCTTACCCTTTTATATGACATCCAGGCAGGTATGTTCTTCGCTTTCTTCGGCTGGCCAGCTTACGGACACCAGTTCATTTAACACATATACAAACGACACATGAAATTATAATTTGCGATTAAACCAAACTAAGGCGATTGACAATTCAAGCGGGTGATTGGTTTTCGAACAATACTTAACGACCAAGAGTTATTATATACTCTTGAATACAAAGTTTGAAATAGTAATATTTTGAACAAAATAAAATAATTAAATTGAGTAAAAAAACAAAAAACGAACAAAATGTAAATTAACTGTGGACGCGACATACTCCCCCAAAATTTGAAACAAGACGTCGCAGTGCGTCCTTAAAAGTACATATGGTGTCAACTCGTGTTCTCCCGTCCACACCAGTGAAAAGTTGAGATACGGGACCCTATACCCAATGTAATGGGGGTAAATTATTATCCTTAATTAAAACCAACGTGTCGATTTTCATAGGAGTTTGTTCAGTGAATCATTTAGAACGTTGATGTAATGTATGTAAGTATTCCTTTGACCATCGGTCTCAAAAGTGCCGATGCAAACGAGACAACAATTGCCAATGCGATAGGAGATTTAGCGGTAAAGCAGATATGATTTCGTCAGGCAACACCCTCAACGGTTCAGACGTTAGAAAATGGCCAGGGATCAAGGCGCAAAAGTCATTGGGATCGTTACTTACGGTGGTTAACGGTCGTGAATTGACCACAGTCTCAATTTGTACTAATACCGTGAAGAACTCCGTAACTCAAGACCTGATCTCCAACAACCCTTAACAAGTGTGTTTTAACATTCTTGATGGAAGACTCCCATAAACCACCAAAGCTAGGTCCTGAAGGAGGATTAAAATGCCAAGAACAACTCTGTGTGGCGGCACATTTCTCCATTAGGGCATTCAATTGCCTCCAAGCCCCGATAAAATTACTGCCCTGATCACTATATAAATCAGTACATCGACAACGATGAGCGATGAAATGGCGCAAGGCAGCTAGAAAGGCTTCCGTGGTGAGTTCTAAACACAACTCTACATGTATAGCCTTAGTAGCCAGGCAAACAAACTAACATATATAGGCCTTGTAACTTTTAGAACCACGGTGGTTGGACATGGACACCCTAAAAGAGCCCGTAAAATCTACACCGCTATGCAGAAAGCACGAGCGAAGGGCAAATCACCGATTGTAAACTCAATGAGGCGTTAAGTAATTAATGAACTTGCAGGCATCAAAATGGGATAACGGCAACTAAATTAAATAGGAGCGTTCCTCAGTCTACCACCCATCCGCAGAATACCATCATCATCAATGAATGGGACATGTTTTTGATAAGAATTAGGTAAGCGCTTACCATTCTTAATTAATGAAAATAGTTCAGAAAAATGTTGAGTCTGAGCGTGTTTGGCAAATAACTTTAAAACGGCTAATAGCTCCGAAGAGGTCAAAGAACCTGTTATTTTGCTAGCAGTATGTAAGCAATTCCAACGAAAACGATTAATATAAGCAATAACACGTTAAGCAGTAGAAAAGTACAGTACTTGCTAAGAACAAAATCCAGACAATTAGATTCAACGCGTGTCATTGCGACAATAATTTTCTTTTCTTCCTCAGCGACAGGTGAGGACGAAAATTTTACAATTTCTACAGGCCACTTGGGTAGCTCAGGTTCGAGAACTGTTAAAAAATGAGGACCTGACTACCATATAGAAGACTGTAATAAGTCACTAGGTAAAAGACCACGTTACCCCAAATCTGCGGGATTTCCATAGGAAGGCACGTAATGAAAAAACTCAGAAGCCACCCTCCCCTGAATGTAGACGACACGATTGGCGACGAATATTTTCCAACGATGTGGTTCAGATCTAATCCAAGCAAGCACAACTTGTGAATCAGACCAACATGCAACACGAGAAAACACAATCTTGTGTAAAACACGTTGCACGTAAGCGAGCAAGCGAGCAGCCAAGACAGCTGCGCACAGCTCTAATATCGGTAGGGAGACCTTTTTTAAAAGCGCTACCTTCGATTTAACACATACGAAATAAACTACTGCACAAAATCCCTTCTCACTGATGTCTCCAAAACAATGTAGGTCGCCATGAGAAAATTTGTCAAAGCTGGCGGAATAGAAATTTCTCTAGGCAAGTAAAATCAGACTTATACTTATCCCAGAGGCGGGTTGGCCAGGTGGGGATCCCCACCCCAATTTATACAGCCATATCTGCTGAATTAAGTGTTTTATTAGAAAGGTAACGGGCGAAAAAGTCCAAGTGGGTCAAATATACGAGCTAAATTAGACAAAATAATCTTTTGTACATTCCGTTGAAACAAAATAGAAAAGCGGAATGTATCTGCGGGCGGTACCCACTTGAGCCCAAGGATTTTAAGGGACTCATGTTCGTTCACATCGAAGCTATGAGCGTCCAAAGAAAGGTATCTGGTAGGTTGAAAGCAGCGACTGGTCATTGCTCGACCACTTTCTCAGTTAAATCCCCATAATTGAGAAGCGAAATTAGTTGCAATTTTGTACTTAGAGTTTTCCCCTTAGTAGGCAAGAAACAACGATATCATCCACATAAATGGACCTTCGAAGAACTGGGGCTAAGTGAAACTCGCACCATGTAAATCTGCCAAATGTTGCAGAGTGCGAAGAGCCAAAAAGGGAGAGACACCATAAGTAACGGTGTTCAACAAAATTCCTGAAGAGGTTCTTCAGGTGTGAAACGCATACAATGCGTTGAAATTGTGGATGGGGGCTATTAGATTTGTCGATACATCATTTTAATATCACAGGTAAAAACGTATGAATAAAGGCGAAAATTTAATAAGAGCGAAGTGAGATTTTGTTGAAGATTGGCTCCAACTAGCAAATGCTCGTTAAGCCATAAAAGACCCGTGAGCTTGGCGGAAACATCAAATGCGACGCGTAATTTAGTGGTCAAATGATCAGGTCGCAAAACACACTGATGCGGAATGTAATACAAATATGATGAATCGTTATTTTGCGGGGACATATGGCCCAAATCAAGATATTCTTGCATAAAATACTTGTGCCTGTCATGAACTTCAGGAGTGTTGAGCAAACGCCTCTTTAAAGAGTGAAATCTATTAACAGCTAAGCCACGGCTACCTTGAAAAGTAGGGAGACCATTTTTGAACGGTAGGTCGACAACAAATCGACCTAATGCTAAACGAGAAGTCGTATTAAGAAATATGAACTCACACAATAAGTCAGCAGAACTCATACTGTTGCAGTCCGGTATATTTTCCACTTCCCACAGTTGTTTGAGTTCATCCTGCAACGTCGAGTGCGAGGGATCCGCGGCAGAGAAAAATGAAAAGCTGTTGCTTGAGCTGCAGTCGAAGCCTCATGGCACATACCCAAAAGAACATAACCAAAAGTAGTATTAAATGCCGTAGGCTCACCCAAATCACCGTTAACCTTCCATCCCAAAACTTCAGAAAAACAATCCCAGGGAAGATCAATCGAGTCAGTATTGTTAAAGTCAGGGTCAGCCAAGGTCAAACCGGACATATGGTTCCATGGATATCTCCAAAATATTGATAGGGCAAGCGCTCACAAACCTTTGGAATTACAACGGCAGTCAAAGAAATGTATTAGACGATGTTAATGATCGAAGAAGAAGCGATACTTGCCCTTTTAGTAAAGACTTTAAGGAACCTACATCCTGAATCCTAACGGAACGTTTAGAGGGTTTTAATCCTAACCTGAGCGCTTCTAGGAGATCAGCGAAATCATGCCCTTGTTCGATCAGGCAACGCAACTTATGAATATGGCCCCGCGTCCTGAACTCCAACTCGTGCAATGGCAAAAGAACATTTTTCGATTATAGACAAAGTAGTATTAACAATAGCTAAATTATCCTCAGAGGTTGAAGCAGAGGCATTATGATGGCGTAAGCGAAGAACAAATGATACAAATGGACTTGAGGTTCCTGAGCTTGAACTAGCATTGAAGTTGCTTGTTTTGGAGCCTTTTTAAGGTGCCCAAATTTAGTAGTGGACCATCTCGAGCGCAATACTGCGTCGTGATAAGAAGTCCATTAAATTTTCGTATTTAGGAACTTCACCGGAAGTGATGAATTTTAAAATATTGAGTTTTTCATCAAGTTTGTTCATTAAAGTATGAACCAAAATTAAATTCAATGCCCAACTGGATATTTAAGAGCTTTCAAAGCTTCCAAATTCGGTGAAAGTCGTTAGTAAGGCTAAGGTCGGGGACTCTCGGACTTCAGTTTGGGTGCATCAACAATAGCTGACCAATAAGGCATGGCAATAACTCTTGGTTTATTAAAACATTTATTCAAGGTGTCCAAAAGCTGTTTGATAATTAGAACCCTTAACAGGTATGTGTTGAACAGCTTGCAAAGCCGAACCTTTTAACGACGCGACAAGAATGGTAAATTTATCAACATCAGGCTACGCTGAATATTTACCTACATACGAAATGAAACTCTCCATAAAAGTTGAGAATTTTAGGACATCACTAGAAAAATGCGGAATATCAATATTTGGCAATGGAAGTCGAGATGTATAAGACTCAGACTGTGCAGCCAAAGTGGGTTTATTGAACTTCGAAAGACGGCTTTTAATTGTAAAAAATGAATCATCAAAAGCCTTTCGAATGGCATCTTCATCATCGAAACTATCATCAGCGCCAAGAGTGCCGATAATAGTATTATGAGCTTCATAAAAACTCCCTTTAATCGGATTTAATTCCGAAGCATATTCCTTAAATAAATTCAGAGTCATCGTGAACGCGCAATGAAACTTGTAAAATATCATGTAAGCGATTGATCTGCGTCTGACGACAAGATTTATGCCTTTGGCGTTTTTCAGTCAGATCGAAAAATAATGCCAAAAAAAAAACAAAAAAATTAATTTAAATTTATGCCGTTGATTAGAAATGAAAATATAAATTTAAATTAATGCGGATAGCGAGACAAACTGCGATAAATTTTGAAAAGAAAAAAACTTTTGAAAATGCGGATTTTTTGAAAACCAGATACGTTTGTCAAATATAAATGTATGGACGTTCAAACAAAGTTTAAATTACAGTAAAGAAAACTTAATTTTGAAAATAAAATAAGTTTACGAGAGAGAAAAAACCAAATACGAACTTCAAATAGTTCAAATCAAATTACCAATTGAAAAGAGTTGATCGCAAACGAAAACACATTGCAAACACACCTTAATGTTTAGGGTATGCAGCGCGTACTTTTTAAATATCAGTAAAACTGTGTCGCTCTTTACCTGGAGATAAAATAATTTATTTTATTTTATATGTATGCAAATTAAATTGAATAGTTATTATATTAAACGAAAATATTATATGAATTTAATACGAAAAT
>JARFJB010001615.1:942500-955000 GCA_036346205.1 Vesta saturnalis | reverse complement strand
AGTAGTAGTAATAAAATAATAATGGATGTAATATTATTACAATTCTCTTTAAATGACATAGTTTGTTGACTCAATTGGTATTACATAGCATGATATTATTCAGATGTAGTCCAAAAGTTTTGTTCAGCCATTATAATCATTTGCAGACTTTGACGTAGCATTTTATGTTAGCTATAAAAACATTGGTTGAAATGTTATAAATTAATTAGAATTACCAGTAAATAATGAAAATGATCGGACTGATTGCTTTTTGGAATCATAAATCAAACACTATAAATAAATGTTTTGAATTTGAGTAGTGTAACAAAACATACCAATGGCGCAAATTAAAACAATTATTTACTTCCTGGTATTCCTTGGTGAATGTCCATACACATAAAATATAATTCGTCGTCATAAAATTAGAGAATTACGAATTTTAATTTTTTAAAATGTATAGAATACCACCATATAAATAACTGAATAGTAATAGTTATCAGACGTTCGTTTGTTTTTTGCTCTACCTATCGTCCTTAGGTAGTTTAATAGCACACGATTATCTTAGAATTAATACTTGTCAGAAATAAAGCAAAGTTATCAAACTTGATTTTCAATGAGATTGCTAATATCTGTGGTATCTTTGGATGTATCAATTACTGTTACTATGGATATTTCCATTCAATCATGATTAACATTATTCAGGTCATCTTTTTGGTATCAAGACTTTTTAATCCAAATAGTGATTAAGCAATGACTGGTTTATCAGACAGATAATGTTGCAGTCACAGCTTTGTTGATCTGGTATGTTAGTCCTTCCCTATCAAAATTATATTATCCACTTGTCTTGCGTTTCATTAAGTTGTGATCTGTGAACTATTTACCACATGAACAGTTATGTCCTTTGTTATGTATCAAAGTTATGGTCTTTTATTACAAAACCTACTAGTGCTGACGAATTTGCTTAACTGATTGCAAGCAATTAGTACACAAATTCATTTTTTTACTTCGTTTAGTTTGACTAGTTTGACGGGCTCAAAATTTTTTACAATGATACAAGAGTTCATTTTCCTTACAAAATGACATTTAATCTGGTCGTAGGTATTAAATACTGTGTTTTTAAAGCTTAAAATTGTAAGATTATCGAGTTTATTACATGCGTTATTCAAATATTGGTACGTATTATTTCCACTTAGCCTTTCTAAATAATAAACGTGTTTAAAAAACTGAAAATTTTGTAGCACGGGTATTTTACTTTGTTTTTAAAGAAAGTTCATTTCTTTTTACGTCTAATTTGGATGATAATAAATAAGTCAAGATTGAGTCCCATTGATTAACGGTCGAAATTTTTAAGATCTAAATGGCGTTGAAAAATTATTTAAAAATTTCTAGATCTGCACATTTATTTGACAATTTGTGTAATTGAAACAATGTTTTTAATGGTATTAACAATGATCCTTCTGTTGTCATATCTGACATTAGTAATTATCTGCAATGTAATTATTATCGGTGATCTCTAATGACTCAATTACCTTGAGGACGTTCATGTAAGCCAGACATTAAATAGTAAAACTTTTGAACATTACTCAAAGATGTGTTTTCATTGATGAGAATTTAAATGTATCATGAAATTGCATGCATTCAGTATACAACCCATTGAAACGATAATGTAAAACAGGTAATTTGACCTTGGCTTAAAGCTTTATCAGTCAAAAGTAAACATTTAACCTTGCAAAAAATACAAAAGTCTTATAATTAGAATATAAAAATTTTGTTATTCTAAATATGCAATTTTTAAAACGTGTGGTACAATTACATTCTAATTGACATATTGTTTTTCACGCCACAGTTATATTTAACTTAAATTTTAAAAAATTAACTCTTCTGTTATTTCATGCTCGATCTAACAGTTCAATTTCAGATTAATGCATCAAATAAATTCAAAGTCATTTAATTTTTTCTGAATGTCTTCTTAATTCAAAATTCAATTACATTGTTTGTTAATGAACGTCCTCAAAAGATCTGATTGTTAGTTGACCTTTAGCTTTTTTCAGAATTTTATGATAATCTTCGTCATTGTAATGCAACAAATTTCAAATAAAATAAAACTGAATTGATAAAAATGTATAAAGTAAGGAAAAATATAACTCACTTAAATGATGCCATGTAAGCTCCAAACTGATTACTAACTTGTCTGCAGAAGTAAAAATTTGTATAAAAACCGGCTATCGCTAGATATCATAAGCGTGCGTATGTCTTTTTATATATAACATTAAAAATTATTTTTACGTTTGAAATTGTTTGACTGCGTGTATATTTTTCATAAAAGCTTGGATTTTTAAATTTTGAAGTTTTAAAAAGTTTCTTAATGCATTACGTTTTATTTGTAAAATGTGTGACCTACATTTACACACTGAATAAAAGTTCAACGAACGTAGAACGTTATGCATAACACGTTTTCTGCGCTAATTGCAATTCACGTTGCTGGAACAGTCGAGTCATTTTGCTATTTTAATATAAAGAGTATCGGTTCAAGCGTTACATGAATAACTTAGTAATCTTGAGGATTTCACTGTACTTAATCGACAAACTTTTGATTGAAGATCAATGAGTAACTTTAATGACTGACTGAGTACTTACAAGTTAGCCTATTTATGTGTTATTGTATAAAAAAGACTAAAAGTTGTAAGGTAATGGATAAATATTACAATAGCAATTAATTGAAATACACAATCTGTACAAACTTATTTAAATTACTGCAATTGTTTCGGTATGATTATATTAAACAAGGATACAAATTAAAAAGGCCATCTTCAGGTAATAATATACAAGAGCATAAAATAATGATAAGTAATCTCATCATAAGTTTAGTAGTACACGACATAGACGCCATCTTGGTATTTTGACGTCACAAGACCGCCCACTGGGGACGTTTTTCCACCTTATTTTTACACGCTTACGTTAGGACGTATTTTTTCACCTATTTTGCACATCCATGTGAGATCGGATTTTCCATTTTTTTACCCGCTTACGTATAAGACGTGTATTTTCACCTATTTTTGCTAATCCAACGTGTATGACCGCATTTTCATCTAATTCATTTATACTCGTGTGAGACCGTATCTTTCTTTAAAGTTTTAACTAATTATTTTCTGCTCACGTATAGCGTATTTTCACCCCTATTTTTCTCACACACAACACACACACACACACACACAAACAATCAATTAATTAATCAATCTCAAACAAAGCACTCGATCACCAGATCAATCTCAACCAATCAACCGAAATTATGTCTACAGTTTTGGGAAATCAGATTACATTGAAACTGAATACATTCAAGTTAATTAAATATGACGTAAATAATAAATAATTTCTACCCTAATGGAATGATGCTTTTATGTATAGGCAGATCCTCTAACAGTCACCACCTATACATTAGGAACATCATATCTGATTTATTTGCATGTTTAATTACATACACACAAAACTATTTCATTGTAACGTGTTCATTAACAGCTGTAAAACCCATTAAAAAGTAATAATTACTTATATATACATAGAGTTAAATTAACAATTACAGTTTTAAGAATATCAGTTGATATAACGGAAATAAAAGGCAAAAGGTTTTAATGGTTTATTATATATAGTGAATTAACAATAACTAAGTTTAAATCCACGAATGCGTACTTACTTTTTTGTAGAGCTGATCTTATGACGTTATCCTATAAGCATGATAATACATTTAAAAATCTTTATCAATTTTTGTTAGCAATATCAGGTAAAAACATAGATTAAAAATAATACGCTCACCTTTAGAAGTTTTTCACGCTGTCATATGCTAAACTGAATTTTTATACAACGTACCTCACTAAAACACGCTTTTGTGAATGGCTGAATATAAAACACTCGATTACATACGGACATTAACTATTTAGAAAGTAATACAGAAAACCTGAATTCGTATTTAATAATTATGTTGTACTTACAAAAATTTACATTCAAAACACAAATATTTTAAAACGTCTAATAACTAATGTTGCATCATAATAATAAAACTCATTATACAGTGATTACATATTAAATACTTAAAATATGTAACTTTATACTACTATTATTACATAGAGATGGGATTATTCTTAAATTTAATTGATTTCGATAGAGCTCTGGAAATACTACAACCGTTCGAAATCTTGCTTCTTCTCTCGATATCAAAAAGCTATACTAGTGATACATTAAGTAGCATAATATCGGATACAGCTACATGCTAACGATTATTGATGTTTTTTGCATGAGATTTTTGAATGAGACAGCCTCGCAGGTATTTTTTAAGAAAAGCTATACACATCTCACGAGATCAAACGAGATTTTGAGATACAATCTTCATCACTCACCTTGAACGATTATATTGTAACCTATAAAGCAAGCTAATAACCCTAATAGTTTATCAGACATTATTACATGGACACGAGGTTAGCTCTAAATTAAATGGTTTCAACGCTGCTCTGGGAATGCTGTCACACTTAAAACCTTTAAGTCTGCTCGCCGAAGTTGTACCGTATTCACTTTCTTCAATTTTTATCTGCACTCTGTTTCGAAGCTGTATACGTTTTTCTAATACATAAACAGAATCTTCAATACTGTGATACGTGTAGCAGCAAAACACATTAGCTAGTTAGTTTCACCTCTATATTACTTTACATGCAAGCCTGATCTTATCATAAATAAATACATCTGTCAAAAAGCTGATTAAACATAACTCCACGGCCAGGTATAGCAAGCAACGCTTCCAATTATAGCTCTTAGTCAACACAATAGGGCCTACAACTACATACAATCGACTAGCACTGCTTTAGCACGAGGATCAAACGAAAACACGCACGCACGCACGCACGCAAGCTCACGTACGCTCGCACGTACGCACGCACGTGCGAACGCACGTACGCACACACGTACGCACGCTCGCACGCACGCCACACGTACGCGCGTTCGCACGCCGATACGCTCGCACGCACGCACGTATGCACACACACACACACACACAACACACACACACACACACACACACACACACACACACACACACACACACACACACACACACCCACGAGAGCGAAAACACGCTAAAAAAAAAAAAAAAAAAAAAAAAAAAAAAAAAAAAAAAAAAAAAAAAAAAAAAAAAACCGTGAATCGTCCTCATCATCATCATCATGATTTTGAGATTTGCCCTTCCCCCTACCTCATCGCTCTTCTTTCTTCTGTGAATTATCTTAAAAAATACCTGCGAGGCTGTCTCATTCAAAAAATCTCATGAAAAAAAACATCAATAATCGTTAGCAATGTAGCTGTATCCGATATTATGCTTACTTAATGTATCACTAGTATAGCTTTTTGATATCGAGAGAAGAAGCAAGATTTCGAACGGTTGTATTTTCCAGAGCTCTATCGAAATCAATTAAATTTAAGAATAATCCCATCTCTATGTAATAATAGTAGTATAAAGTTACATATTTTAAGTATTTAATATGTAATCACTGTATAATGAGTTTTATTATTATGATGCAACATTAGAGTTATTAGACGTTTTTAAAATATTTGTGTTTTTGAATGTAAATTTTTTGTAAGTACAACATAATTTTAAATACGAATTCAGGTTTTTCTGTATTACTTTCTAAATAGTTAATGTCCGTATGTAATCGAGTGTTTTATATTCAGCCATTCAAAAGCGTGTTTTAGTGAGGTAAAAAAATTTTTAGATATGACGTTGAAGGAAAAACTTCTAAAGGTGAGCGTATTATTTTTAATCTATGTTTTTTACCTGATATTGCTAACAAAAATGCCGATAAAGATTTTTAAAATGTATTATCATGCTTATAGGATAACGTCATAAGATACGCTCTACAAAATAGTAAGTACGCATTCGTGGATTTAAACTTATAGTTATTGTTAATTCACCTATATAATAAAAACCATTAAAACCTTTTGCCTTTTATTTCCGTTATATCAACCTGATATTCTTAAAAACGTGTTAATTTTAATTTAACTCTATGTTATATATTAGTAATTATTACTTTTTAATGGGTTTTACAGCTGTTAATGAACACGTTACAATGAAATAGTTTTGTGTTATGTAATTAAACATGCAAATAAATCAGATATGATGTTCCTAATGTATAGGTGGTGCAGAGGATCTACCTATACATAAAGCATCATTCCATTAGGGTAAAATTATTTATTATTTCACGTCATATTTAATTAAACTTGAATGTATTCAGTTTCAGCTGTAATCTGATTTCCGCAAAACTGTAACATAATTTCGGTTGATTGGTTGAGATTGATCTGGTGATCGAGCGTGCTTTGTTTGAGATTGATTAATTAATTGAATTGTTTGTGTGTGTGTGTGTGTGTGTGTGTGTGTGTGTGTGTGTGGGGGGAAAGAGAGAGGGGAGGAAGAAACAAGATAGATAAGAGAGAGGGGTGTGCATTATCAACTTCTGTTATAGAAAATGTTCATTAGTCTTTACGCCGCTAGATGGCCCTAAAATCAATTTTACTCAAAGGGGACGAAGGCCTGAGAACAAGGGAAGCCCTACACGTGTCGCACAAGAACCTCCTTATTAGAAATACAAATTTTAGGTAAAAGATCATCCATTAGCATGTGGCCATTTTAAAGCAATAGGGTCGATAATTTTAATAATAATATCTTAATTATGCAATTTCCAACATTTATGCCATTTGCCTAACCTCCAGGGACTGTTCTTAATATAGAAAGGTCCTTAATACCACCAAATAACCCAAGATTAACCCTAGACCAGCCCCACCCTAAGCTCCAACCCTAAATAAGTTCTAAGCCAAGACCAGCCCCCACCCTGTCCTCGCGTTAAAAAGCCCTAGCTGTCAAAAGGTCCTTAATACAGCCATAAGGTTTAACCCCAAAAGAAAAAAATAATAATACAGTCCTTCACGTATGGAGTAAAAATAATTAGGGTTGAAAACACGGTCTCACACGTGGTTGTAAAAATAGGGGTGAAAATACACGTCCTATACGTGAGCGAGTAAAATAATTAGGGTTAAAACTTTGAAAAGAAAGGATACGGTCTCACACGAGGGTATAAAAAATAATTAGGGATGAAAATGCGGTCTCCACGTGGATGTGCAAAAATAGGGTGAAAATAACGTCTTATAGGGGTAAAAAATAAGGGTGGAAAAATTCCAAAAAAAGGGAAAAAATACGTCCTACACGTAAGCGTGTAAAAATAAGGGTGGAAAAACCGGCCCCCACGTGGGCGGTCTTGTGACGTCAAAATCCAAGATGGCGTCTAGTGTCCGTGTACTACTGTTTAACTTAAATTATTTGCTTGCTAAGTTATAACAAATAACGTTATAAAAGATTCATGTTTCATTTATGAAAGTCAAGCTTTGCAATGAGTGAATTTTATCCACAAAAGTCCACAATAATGATATCGATAATGTATTTTGCGGTTTCGAGTTTAACATAAAATTGCACGTTTTGTGTTATTTGTAAAATCTGTGATATCATTAAGCCAACCTTCATTACCAGAATGAAGGCTGCGTAATGTTATCAAGGATTTTAGTTAAAATTGATTTTCATAAGTGAAAATGTAATTTGTTATAACTTAGCAAGTAAGTAATTTGAGTTAAATTTATGATGAGATACCTACTTACCATTGTCTTATCGTTCTTTTAGATTATTACCTAAGATTTTTTAATTCGTGTGTCCTGGTTTTAATATAATAATAAGGCCAAAACAATTGCAGTAATTTAAATAAAGTTTGTGGAGGAGATTGTGTGTATTTTAAAAAATTGAAAACTTGAGCTTAGTTACAGAATATCAAAATAATTATTACGTTTCATTTGTATTGCGTTGTGATTTATTGTTTTAGTTTAACACTTTCTTTCAGTATTTTGGTTTATGTTGTAATTATTATTATTTATTACTACTGAACTACGTTACGATTTTCTGGACGAGACTACAAAGTATGCTTTAAGAGATAAAAATATATATTATTATTAAAGCTGATCTGGTGTTTATAGTTCGCCCAGAGCCATTGTTCACGGTTTTACCTTTTATTCAAGCAGACTGAGCAAAAACAATTTAATTTCTTTGTAAAAATCTATGACGCTTTGATATAAGCATTACTTACTTAATTCTAAGTATCAGTATATTAAATATGAGTACTTACCTGCCAACAGATCATTTCTTAAGCCGTTTTTGAAGCCACTTTATCAAAATACTAGAGCACAGCACATGGCAACACTGTAACTAAAACTGTGCCATCGTGCGTGTAAATCACCTGTGTAAAACAGCAAATTTGTACATTTACGGCATCTATTGATACACCGTTCAAATTACCATAATTATGGCACGGATGCCATAACAGATATTTAAATATAAATCCTTTTTATGGAGTGTATCGTAAAATCGAGTATATTGGTTAAATGCTAAAACATAGCGCTATCAACGTGCACCATTTTTACGACATTGCCATAATTAGGTTTATAGTTTGAAATGCCACTAATATTCCGGAACGTGTAGTGTGTGTGTGTGTGTGTGTGTGTGTGTGTGTTGTGTGTGTGTGTCTGTGTCTGTGTCTGTGTCTGTGTCTGTCTGTGTCTGTGTCTGTGTCTGTGTCTGTGTCTGTGTCTGTGTCTGTTGTCTGTCTCTGTCTTGTCTCTGTCTCTGTCTCTGTCTCTGTCTCTGTCTCTGTCTCTGTCTCTGTCTCTGTCTCTGTCTCTGTCTCTGTCTCTGTCTCTGTCTCTGTCTCTGTCTCTGTCTCTGTCTCTGTCTCTGTCTCTGTCTCTGTCTCTGTCTCTGTCTCTGTCTCTGTCTCTGTCTCTGTCTCTGTCTCTGTCTCTGTCTCTGTCTCTGTCTCTGTCTCTGTCTCTGTCTCTGTCTCTGTCTCTGTCTCTGTCTCTGTCTCTGTCTCTGTCTCTGTCTCTGTCTCTGTCTCTGTCTCTGTCTCTGTCTCTGTCTCTGTCTCTGTCTCTGTCTCTGTCTCTGTCTCTGTCTCTGTCTCTGTCTCTGTTCTGTTCTGTGTCTGTGTCTGTGTCTGTGTCTGTGTCTGTGTCTGTGTCTGTGTCTGTGTCTGTGTCTGTGTCTGTGTCTGTGTCTGTGTCTGTGTCTGTGTCTGTGTCTGTGTCTGTGTCTGTGTCTGTGTCTGTGTCTGTGTCTGTGTCTGTGTCTGTGTCTGTGTCTGTGTCTGTGTCTGTGTCTGTGTCTGTGTCTGTGTCTGTGTCTGTGTCTGTGTCTGTGTCTGTGTCTGTGTCTGTGTCTGTGTCTGTGTCTGTGTCTGTGTCTGTGTCTGTTCTGTGTCTGTGTCTGTGTCTGTGTCTGTGTCTGTGTCTGTCTGTCTGTGTCTGTGTCTGTGTCTGTGTCTGTGTCTGTTCTGTGTCTGTGTCTTGTTTAACGTGCCAATTTCTTGCCTGACGTTACCTTAATTTAAATTTAGAACTTTGCATTATTATCGATAAGTATATTTACATTACCTTAGTATTTTAAGCATTTCTCTTCCGTTCAATAATTAAATTTTATATCGCAATATTTTCTTTTCAGTCTACATAATTACGTACGTCCCTGTGTATATTTTAGACATTCAGTTTTAGTTCTATGCGCAACGTGAATTAAATCACATGCTGAGGCATTTCCGTACATCATGTCGTTCCTTTAACACGTTATCTTTTTTAAGTTTTGCTTCCCTTTTATAAGGTATGTACAGGCGTTTAATTACATTTTCTATATATTATATTTAATAGAAACAAGAAACTAGAATAAGAATACAGTATCTTCAAGAAAAAGCTTTTATTTTGGTAAATTTACGTATCATTGAATGGCTTGGGTATGACGTCACGTACAGTTACTTTGTTAAAAATGGCCGGTTAATGCAATGTAATCTTTATGAACATAAATGAAGATACCTTTGTTTTGCATCAATCACATATGCTGTTAGACATATTCTGCGTTCGTCGTTATAAACAGCTTTCGTCGTTCGAAGCTGCTTTCGTTATACGTTTATGTTTCGTTTATTTGTACGTTAACTACAAATGGAAATTACCTTTACATTATCGTATATTTGTCTTGGAATTGGAAATGAAAATTCTCAAGCTACAGTTCGTTTAAGACGAGATTAAAATATTTGTTTTGTACAAGTAAGTACTTATCTTGTGTAGTTAAGTAAATAACAAATCGGTTTGTGTTATTTTGATACGGTTAAGAAAAGGAACAGTTAGTCCTGCTTCTGAAATAAAAACATTTGAGTTCATAACCTATCACAACTGTAATTTGTTGACATTGGTCAATATACGTTTTATTATTGAATACCTACATTTTGAATAGATTTCATTTGGATTCTAAGTATACAGTTATTGTACGTTTATCTACTGTGTTTAACTTAGTACTTTAAGATTGTAAGGTAGTACAAGAAGTATCGTTTAGTTATTTTATTCTGATATTAATCAGACATTTTGGCTTTATTAAATATACATATAACTACAGATGTTTAGTGCTTATTCAGATTAACTATTATGTTCTGAGATACAACCTTTCTCAATTTTTGTTGTATTTTATTAATTAAACCTAGAAATTGAGTGGTGCCCAATTAAAACAGATGCTAATACTGATTATATCTATGAAAATATCTCTGCTTTCCTCACACCTGATGATCGAGTTCTCATATTCAGTAAGTTTTATAAGTTTGTACCTCACTGAGCTAGACCGTGGTACAATTTACCTTACCTTTATAATAATAACAACCACGCCTTTTTTTAATTTATTTGTTATAAATTGGCTTGCAAGCGTGGGGCTCTGATATAGTTATAGTCAGTATTTGCATTACATTTACAGTGTATATTACTTTTCTCTTTTGTGCATTATACGTTTACATTTACAGTATATATTTTTATATCGAATTTTGATTTTGTGTATTGTATATTTTCATTTACAGGATTTATATTTATGTAAGTTGTGTTATATCTTATGTTTACATTTATGGTGGGTTTATTATTGTATTTTTGTGAATTTTACATACCTATAATTCAAAATGAATGCTCAACATTTAAAGAAGTATGAAGTTGTTTCAGAAATACTTTCTCGTGGAATTAAACCTTGTTTAACTCAGGATCAATGTAGAACTCAATTACGTGGAATTTTAGCAACAGAAAAAGATTTACCTTATGAAAAATTTATTGTACCTTCAGATTTAAATTTAGAAATTACAGAAATTCAAAAGACTTTTGATGAAATTTTTAAAGCTTTGAGTAATAATGATTTACCTCCTACAGTTAACGATTGTTTAAGATTTAAGTCACGTTTAATACATTTAAAGAGACGAATATATTGTTGTCCATTTAATGATGATACGAATTCAAGCAAAGAGAAGTTCATTTCAGATTTGTGTTTAATTGAAGGTATTTTGTTAGAACGTACAGATGTAAACGAATCTACAGATGCTACAGTTACAGTTCATGATAATTCTTCAGTTTCGTTTAGTCCAAAACAAATTCCAGTGTATAAGTGAATTAAATTTTCAGGAACTAATCCTCGTGAAAGTGTTAAGTCATTTTTAGAGAAAGTCGAAGACTTAGGTGAATCTCGTCATGTTAGTCATTCAGTTTTATTTGTGTCAGCACAAGATTTATTTTCTGGTATAGCTTTACAGTGGTTTAGAAATACAAAACATACAGTTAGTACTTGGTCAGATTTAGTTCAGTTACTTAAAAGAGATTTTTTACCGTTTATGATAGACCTTACCTTACTGTTAAGATTTTTGGTCATTCGTTACCTTGTTTTATTGATAGAAATTTTATCTTATCTGATGCGGGTGCTCAGTATTCTAAGAAGCTTGCTCCGAAATATGTTGCTTATAAGGTTATTCAGAAACTATCTCCTCTCGTTTATGAACTCCAAGATTTGAATGGAAAGAATGTTGGTCAGTTCCATGTCAAAGATTTGAAACCCAATTTTTCCAGTTTTGAATAAGTTTGTATATAGGCAAATATGGTTTATTATACGTAGGTTAGGTTATACATTTTTATTTATTGTTAATTATTCATTTTAGTTTAGTTCAGTTTCAATTGTCTCGTCCTGTTTAGTATTCTTTTTGGTTAATATTGTTACAGTTTGGTTGTGAGTGTGTCTGTGGAAGCAAATGTAGTAAGGATGTTGTATGTATGGGTGATAATAATACAATCTGGATCGTAACTCTTCGAACAATTTGTGGCTTAGTTTAGATTCCTCCGGTCTTATTCATTTTTTTGTTTTGTGACTGAGTGGCATGTAACGTGCCAATTTCTTACGTGACGTGACCTTAATTTAAATTTAGAACTTTGCACTATTATCGATAAGTATATTTACATTACCTTAGTATTTTAAGCATTTCTCTTTTCGTTCATTAATTAAATTTTTATATCGCAATATTTTCTTTTCAGTCTACATAATTACGTACGTCCCTGTATATATTTTAAACAGTCAGTTTTAGTTCTATGCGCAACGTGAATTAAATCACATG
>JARFJB010001615.1:847500-937500 GCA_036346205.1 Vesta saturnalis | reverse complement strand
TTCTCTTAGCGAAAGTCCGGCCTCTCTCATGCCAATAATATGGCCACGTTCAAAATCAGTCCATTGGGAAAAATGTTGATGTTGACGTACTCTTGGCGCTGTTCCCAAGTTCAGAACTAAATTGTGAACAAAAATTTGCAAAATTGACAGTTAATTACACACTGATTGGTTTATTTCTTCAAATTTATTGTTACTAAGTGCAAAGGAAAAAGACTCCTAGCTTGATTTTATTCAAATTTTAATCGTTTGTTCTAATGAAAGACATCGTTGACGAAACTTTCAATAAATTCTAGGTGTTGCAATTATTATGGAAGTCAGTATATTTACAGTTACGGTAACTAAGGGTTTATTTGTTAATGATGTATTTGTGTGAAATAAAAATTATTTCACTTCTTTTAATTTCCATTATTCTCAAAAAACGTAATTTCTCTCGTTCAACTAACTAAATGCCTAAAACTTAAAATAATGAAAACATTTATGTACACAAAACTACTCTAACATTAATCTAATCGTGAACGCTAGTATCACCTGTGAGTGAAACGTAATTTTACAAATAACAATTCCACAAAACCTAAACAAAAGTGTTCAAATGAAGGCTCGCAAAAATTTTGTCTCTTTTAAACTCGAAATTAAAATTTACCCACAGGATGACATAGTAAATCTGTAAAGATCCAAAGAACAACCTACATTTAATTAATGCTATACTTATTTATACAATATCGAATTTCACACCTAGGCGTTTTGTGTTGAGTGTGGTTTGCGGTGGGTGGGTGAGTGGGTGGTTGGTTGTGTGTTGTGTGTGTTGATCACTTAACCGGTGATCTATATCCAAAATGTTTATTTGGTTCGATAAATGGAATTTAACTAGTTCCTAAATAGTGACCACTTTGAGTTGGGTTAGCTCATATGTCATATTTTTACTATTTGTATTTTATCGATAATCTAAATGCGGCAGACGTTCTTCGTTTTGAGTAGCAACTTTATACTTACCATCTACTTAGTCCTTTTATTCTGTTAGTTGCATAACAAACATTCACACCTACTATTTTACATGAGGCGTACCAGATAAGCAGCAGCCTTGATAATAGCAACATTACAAACGAGATCGTCCACAAGAAGATGGTGTTCGAGATAAGGCAGATTATTTGTAAAATTACGATCGTTAATAAATCGGAAAGGTATATTTAGGTAGTATTAAGAATGACAAGCGTATTGAGAGAGGTTCATCCCCAAATCTGTACTCAGTGCTCCATGTTAAGTATGATTTATAAGGTACAAGAAGTACACTGGGTGGCTAGAGAGAAAAATCTCCTAATTCGGAAGAACAAGCTTAGTCTTAACAACTGATGATGCCAAAGATGGAATATGCCTTTGTCAACGGATTGTTGTTTGTTTTCTACGGCTTGCACGGACAAGAGGGTAGAAGAGAGGTTTGATAATTTTTTAGAAAAGTTGACTTGTCTGGGTTCTGGTAGGAGTTAAATGCATCCTAAATGGCTGTGAATTAGATTCTTGGTCGTCGTTTTTGTGATGGAGGGATATTGTAGTTACTGTACTCGGAAGGACTTTTGCTTTAATTTTGAATGTCAAAGGGATGTCCATCGAGTACGGCATATATATATTTGGTTTGTATTAAAATCTATGATCCATTCAAATAGATTTTGGGGTAGATCATAGGCTAGAAGAGGATGAAGAAGTGTTGTGTCCAAATGTTATCGAAAGATATGTTAGGGGCGACAACGGAAGATATTCCGGGAAACTCGATAGAATAGTTTCAGATATGGAACTACTCAATCTGTCGAAAGCCATAATGCCTGTCATTCAATAGGTATCTACTTGTTTTTGAGGTACGAGTTAATTCACTTCTTCATAATCAAACAGTCAAAGCAGAGATGCAGATTTAACCTTTTGGATCCCTGTTTGGGTATTGATTGCACCCTTGTGTATTTCCAATGAGGCGGTAGCACACTGTTATCATACGTAATTTGAAACAAACTGGTATGAATGGAGGCTAATTTAAGAATACACATTTTGAGGACAATTCACGGCATACCATTAGGGCCACTAACCCTCTTGAGGTCATGACAGATTAATATCTTCCTGACTGTTTTGACATTAAATATAACTTTTCTTACTTCATAAAGAACAGTTGGCATTTTTGGTAGAGTAACACTTGAAAAAAAAAGTTTTGATTGATAATTTTGGTAAGAAACTAAAATGATTTACTACTGGAAGAACTTTGTCCTTGATGCAAGAGCTAAGACATCTTTGGATTCCTGGTTTAAGACTCTGTAGTAATGTCTTTCCTGAGTAGTTATCTGCTTGTTTTTTCTGTATAAAGATTTGAATCATAATTTAATAAATCAATTGTAATCAATTAGCATACCATAGTCGCCGTAATTCTTAACAAACCGCAATAAGTTATTCGCGATAAGGATATGACATAGTTTTCTTGAACACCTATAGTACGTTAATAAAATAGTTAAAATTTATTTAAGGTATATCACTTCGGAAGTGCTACTTTTTCTGTGGGAATATAACCTTTCATAATAGCGTGACGCACTAAAATCCATCAATATTACCGCTATGTAACCGATGATTACTGCACTTAAGAAAATCTTTATTGTAGTTAGCAGCTTGTGTAGCTAATACGATAGTATATTATACATCAAGGGAGATAAATGCATAATTTTTCCCTTGGTGTAATTTGTTCCCGGATGGCATGGTGGTACAATGCAACGAGAGAAAATCGACACTATGCTGCCGAGTGTATATACTATTTTGCAAACTCATGCAGCCGTTTATCAAGAATTTAAGAAAATGTAAGGGTATTCATCAATAACTAACTCTAAGTCATACTTAAATCATGTAAGTAAAGAGTTAGTAAGACATGGCATGGTAATCAGACAATAAGAAAACAAACAAATTGTTATTTCCCTACGTTATCTTAGTCCCTATTTGTTGACCAGAGAAACAGACCTTTACTCTTGGGAGTGCAACAAGTAAATTGGAGGAATGAGTCGGTAGTACCATTAATACCTAAATTGACTTAGTTTTCATTCAGCAAAAATGGAATTGTATTCCATAAAATAAATATAGAACCAACCCATAAAATCTGTTCGTATTAACTAAAGTCAATATTGACAGAAATACTAAATGGAAACAGAGTAAAGATAATGATTTGAAAAAATGGTTGGAGTAATAGGAAATTTACAAAATTTTTCATGGTAAGTCGCTCACATGAAAGCAAATCAAGATTTATGTAAGAATGGGAATTGCTTTAACCAACATAAAAAAGAGAAGACATCAACTTGATTGCACATTATAAAAATACTTAGACGCTTAAATGCTGCAATAATGACATAATGTTTAAATAAAGACGAATAAAGGATCGGATAGTTCAGTTGTGACAGAACCAACATATTTATAAAACAATATGAAAGTAAACGTCAAACTATGTATTAAAATATATTCACGCCATGTTTGGAACATCAACAGAGTGTATTGTAATTCGAGACGCGAAAATGATTATTTTGTTATATTAAGAGAACATGTAACATCGCAGGATGCCATAATTATATTCAGAGCAGCACTTTAACGTGCTGTTTCCAGAATGATTGTCAAACGTACGAAAATCATGTATATAGTAGAAATAAAGCTTAGAGACATATGGAATCGATTATGGGAATCGAAAATGTGTTTTATTTATATACATTAAAGAGTAATCTGAAAATTTAGCTATTTACTAAAGTCGATGAGGGTCATCCATCTAAAATATTCTCAAGATTACAACACTTGAGAATATTTGACTTTATAAGTAGTCAAATTTTCAGATTTTTCCTATTTATACTTTTTCCATAATCGATTGATGTCGGTCATTGTGCGATATAATAAAAGTAAAACTAAAATGAAAACCTTCATACTCCATGGATTTTAATAAATGTTTTGTATCAATCTTTTGTTAATATTCCATAAAATAATTTAAATTTACTAATAAAATATTGACGCTTTCTATCGAGTCTAAATTTTACTTTTCTTCAGCACAGTATATATTCTTAGATTCTTCACACCGTTTAATACTATTCCTGAAATAACAAATATAAGAAATAATCGCACTTGTTTCATCAAATCAAACCTTTGTTTTTCCTCAAATTCAAAATATGCTTCCATCTCATTTAAACTTTGTAGTCCCAGTTTGCTATATAATTCCATAGATTCAAGTTCACCACCAAATTCTCTAGGTAAATACCTTTTAGGAAGGTGATTTTCATAAAATAAATCCATATTTCCGACAGAATGAAAATATATCTGTAACATATATTTCAAATATCAATACAATTTGCTCTACAACTTTCAATAAGTTTAAAAAAAATAAATGTGAATTGTATAGTAACTGTTATATTAGCAAAGGACTTAATTATTAATTCTTTGGAATAGGGTTGGTGTAGTGGTAGTTTCATTTAATGTACCTAATAAAGAAGGTAGAATTAGCATTTTGTCTGGCAGACATATAATAGCTCGAAACGTATTTGTTTTGTTGTTTTTACTTTAATATTTTTCTTGTTCATTGAGTGCTAGCTAAGTTTACTAACTTGCTTTCGTTAAACCCTTTTATAAATTTACTCTTTTTCCTCTTATTCTTCAATATTTATTATTGACGATAATATGTCTGTAAAATTTACATTTATTTTGAGATAATGTTGATTCGGTCAGTCAGTGTTAGAGCTTAATAGTTGTTTATTTATGTAATATGTACGAAAGGTGAGTGTTTATTGCATGTGTATTGCACGGGTATTACATTTACGAGAAAAATGCATCCGATGCATGCAAATTATCCAAAAGTGCCAAAGTAACTTATTTGCAAAAACAATGACATAACACTTCAACAATTAAATGTTAATAGCAACGATGAAGGGCAGTGATTAAAAAAACATTTCATTTTTAGAAGATGTTCAAATTGTTGTCTTTGTACTTGAATACATTTTTCAATTCTTCTTCCTAAGGATTGACGGCATCTTTGAAATATTCCTGGGTTATTACGGAATCTATCTGCGGATTCCATAATTCTTATTCATAATTGACAATTACTTAATTGGCCCATTGTAATTGCCCAATCGATTGACAGGTGAACTGTATCGAAATTTCTTGGAAAATGAACTAAATACGTTATTAGAGGATGTTCAATTGGCTATTATTGGTAAAATGCGTTACATGCATGATGGCGCGCCAGCTCACTTTTCTAGATTGGCAAGGGGATTTCTGGATAGGAGATTTGGAAATACGTGAATTGGTCCAGGGGGACATGTATCCTGGCCAACTAGTAGTCCCGACCTTAATCCCCACGATTTTTCATTTTGGGGATGCATGAAAAATGATGTTTATTCTGTAGAAATACATAATGACGAGCAACTATGGATAAGAATTATGGAATCCGCAGATAGATTCCGTAAAAACCCAGGAATATTTCAAAGATGCCGTCAATCCTTAGGAAGAAGAATTGAAAAATGTATTCAAGCACAAGGACAACAATTTCAACATATTTTTTTTTAATCACTGCCCTTCATTGTTGCTATAATAATTGTTAATTTATGTTTTGAAGTGTATAATGCATCATCATCGTACCTTGGTCCTAGCGACTTCAATAAGGTATACCTCTTGAAGCAGAAAAGATGGAAAACAAATTTTTAGTCAAAATGACATACAGTGTAAGGCAAAAAGTTAGGACCGATTCAAACAGGATGGAAACCTGTATGTGGCGCCCTCTATCAGTAATAAAATAACTAAGGTCATATTTGAATTCTGCGTGATAAAAGCCCTGTTTACAAATTTTCATCCGCTTATTACATCATTGTAAAGGTATTAAAAAAAAAATTAAACTTCAACACTATATCTGTTAAACGAAGGCGTTGCGGACCTAAGTTAACTTTTCTTATTTTAGTGTCCTCTATCGGTGGCACTATGCCCTTTTCTATGTCATGTATATATATATATATATATATATATATATATATATATATATATATATATATATATATATATATTACAGGGTGTTTTATATCGATGCAAATATTTAATGGGGATAGAATACGTGATTTTGAGTCGATTTAAGCAAACATACCTATATACCAAGTGTTGCCGTTTTTGAGATAATGTCACTTTTAATATTTCTTGATTCTACCGTGCTTTTCTGCAAATATAGAAGTGTACAAGAGTAACAAGCCGTCTTATCGCAAACTTATACTAAGTTTTTTTATTCGTTATTAAGTGATTGTTCATATTATTTTGTCAGAAAAGCCTAAAATGTCTTGGGTTCTTGCCTAGAACTTCTTAAACATGAAAGTTTTAATTTGTAAAAAAGCAATCACTAAAATTCAAACGTGGATTTAGTCTAAAATCTTTCGTTAATTTTTTTCCAATTTCAGTAAAACTTCATTGGGCAATGGTCTTTAAGATAGCATGAATAGATTTACAAAAAATTTTTACAAATCGGAAAAATTTAATTTAATTACCAAAGTACCCTAGGCGCATTCAAAACGTAAAATAGCCCTTCATTATTTAGTTTAGATAGTTTAAAAAAAGCAGATTTTTAGAAAATGTCCGATTTATTAAAACATTAATAGCATTATTATTGGTGTTCAAAATGAGATCCACCGTTTCGAATACAATTTCGAGTCTGTTTTAGTACGAGGAAAACATCATTTTGAACCACAATTCTATCCCTTACTTTTAGTGGTAAGATATTCAAAATTTTGATAAGATATTTATACTATACTGATGTGTAATGGAAAGGATGCCGGTTTGCAGTATCTTTTTATCTCTTTCATACATGAACAAAATGTTCGCATATTCTTCGTTAGAAAACGATGCCATAATAACTACAACTTGCTATTAAAAATATATCATGGAAAGCCAAGTACAACATAAATGAATAATTGAAATTTTTATGTCATTTTTGACAATAATGAATAGTCAATTCAATGATTAATTTTTTATTAGTTCTAAAGAATTCGTAAGAAATAAATTAGGTAAATAATAGATCATAATTATAAAAATAACATTCGTAAATTCTTGTCAAATTGTAGTTTTTCTAACGAAGAATATGCGAACATTTTGTTTATGTACGGAAAAGCTAATGGTAATGCATCGGAAGCTCAAAGGCTATATCAGGAAAGATATCCAGATAGGCGACTTCCTGATACCCGGGTATTTTCTAATGCATATCGCCGTGTACGCGAACCTGGAATTAATAATTATCAGTACGTGTTCCATGTTGATGAGCAAATTCTGGAAGCTTTCAATGCTGATCCCAAAAGGAGTATCAGATAGGCAGCGCAGCAACTAAACTTGTCTGTTTGGAAAGTTTGGACCGTTCTTAAAAATGCGAACCAACATCCTTTCCATTACACATCAGTACAGGCTTTAGAAGACATAGATCCTCTACAGAGGTTCAATTTTTGTCGATTTCTTTTAAGCGCAGACATCGATGATGGACTCTTTTGGAAAAGTATACTGTGGACAGACAAATCACAATTTACAAGGGAGGGAATTACTAATTTCCATAATTTGCATTTCTGGGCAAACAGTCATGAAAATCCCAATATGAAAAAACCATCACGGTTTCAGTACAAATTTAGTGTGAACGTTTGGGCAGGGATTATTCGCAAAACATTTTTTTACCGAACACTTTAAATGGTCAGAATTATTTGCCGTTTTTAAGAGATAATCTATTTTGGATGACGTACCACTAAATGTAAGGGATAGAATTGTGTTTCAAAGTGATGGATGCCCTGCGCACAATACCGTAGCAGAAAGGAATTTTTGGAACAGAATTTCCTAATCGTTGGATACAAGAAATGGTCCAATATTATGGCCACCTAGGTCACCTGACCTAACCCCGTCGATTATTATGTTTGGGGAAGAGCAAAACAATTAGTTTACAAAGTCGAAATTCTTAATCAGGAACACTTAATCGAAAGAATAAACGACGCTTTCACTCAAATGAAGAGAGTTAATTTAAGTATTACAACGAGGAAATAAGAAAATTTTAGTGATTGCTTTTTACAAATTAAAACTTTCATGTTTAAGAAGTTCTAGGCAAGAACCAAAGGCTTTTCTGATAAAATAATATGAACAATCACTTAATAAGGAATAAAAACTTAGTATAAGTTTGCGATAAGACACTTGTTACTCTTGTACACTTTGATATTTGCAGAAAAGCACGGTAAAACCAAGAAATATTAAAAGTGGCATTATCTCAAAAATGGTAACACTTGGTATATAGGTATGTTTGCTTAAATCGACTCAAAATCACGTATTCTATCACCCCTTTAAATATTTGCATCGATGTACCAAACACCCTGTATATATATACATACATTTTCACTTTTCTTTATAAAATATTGCACAATATGATAGATAGTTCGGAGTTGTTATCGTTTATTGATTATCACGTTCCATCTTACTTTACACGTTTTATTGTATATCTATTGTTATATTTACATGTACAATAATATATATATATATATATATATATATATATATATATATATATATATATATATATATATATATAAGAATCCTGATAACCCTAACCATACTCCACATCTTCTAGATCCCTTTCTTACATCAAACCCTCTTGTTCATAAAACTTCCGTTCTTTCGCCTTTAGGTCTTTGCGACCATTGTCTAATAGAAATCAGTTCTACTGTACCTAATTCCACTGCTGTTCGCAAAACCGATAGAACTTTGTGGTGTTTTAAGTCAGCTCGATAGAGTGATTTACGGGATTTTTGCAACTTTTCCATGGCGTGAACATTGTTTTAAGTCGTCCTCTGCTTCGGACATCGCTCTTTCAGTATTTGAAGTCATCCTCATGGGAATGGAGTTATACATTCCCAAAAAACAGTACCGTATAGGTCATTTACGTTTCCAACCCTGGTTCAATAAGGCTTGTGCTTATGCAATATCTTTAAAAATAAATATTACATTAAATGGAAATCTAATAAATCGGTCGACAGTCATGTAGAATACGTTGGTGCTAGAAATATCTGCAAAAGTGACATCACTAAAACTAAAAGTTGTTCGAACAACGAAAATGTAATGAACTAGCTACATCTCCTTTAGGCAGTCGTAAATTTTGGTCTTTAGTTAAAGCCATTAGTAAAAACTTTGGAACATCTTCATTCCCCTGACATCTATTGACGGATCGTTAGTTGCTGATTCTGTAGCCAATGTTCTTGTGGATTTGTTTGCATCAAACTCGTGTCTCAATGATTCTGGAAAAGATGTGCCCTAGTCAGCTCTTCTTCATACGCTATGAAACCAATTCATTTTCGATACAAGCTTTTGGAATCGATCATCAGTATGCTTGATCTCAATAAAACGACTGGCCCAGACGGTATCCCAGCTATTGTCTTAAAGAAATGTTCCCCCGAACTAGTACCAGTCCTATCTAAGCTCTATACGATCTCTATGTCTTCTGGGAAATTCCATTCATCATGGAAGTTCGCAAATGTTCAACCTATTCCCCAAAAAGGCGATAAGACCGATCCCTCAAACTACCGAACAATTGCCATCTCTTCCATTATGTCTAAAATCATGGAAAAAGCCGTCAATCAGCAACTGCTCACGTTCCTTGAAACTAACAAACTCCTTAGTGACCACCAATATGGGTTTAGGAAAAGTCGTTCAACAGGTGATCTTCTTTCATACGTGACCCAAGTTTGGAACAATACAGTAGAGGATTCCGGTGAAACAGTTGTAGTCGCTTTAGATATCTCAAAGGCATTTGACCAAGTTTGGCATAAGTGTTTACTTGCCAAACTCACCTCGTTTGGGTTAAATGATACGCTCATCAACTGGGTTTCTAGTTTCCTTGATAAAGACGAATACGTGCCGTAGTTGATGGCTTTTTTCAAAAGAAGTTAGCGTTAACGCGGGCGTACCACAGGGATCCGTTATAACGCCTACACTTTTCTGCTGCACATAACTGACCTTATTTCTTTAACAATTAACACCATCCATAGCTTTGCTGACGATAGCACCCTTCACTGCAGTTCATCTCAGTCTAGTCATAGTGATAATCCACCTTCTATGTCAAATCAAGAAATTAAAGCTGAAATGTCTAATTCATTCAACAAAGACATTCAACGTATTCTCGAATGGGAAGCAATAATCCAGTTATATTTAATGCTAACAAAACTCAGTGTTGCCCTGTGTCCGCCAAAAAGATCGATCATTTCCTGTTGTAAGTATGAATGGCTCAGTTCCTAAGTTTTCAGACTCTATTACTTTGTTGGATATGACTGTATCTTCAAATCAAATAGGCATCTATTGGCAATTCATTATCCTTCTATCCATCCTCCTAAGTGTTCCTGAGTGCTTTAGCACGATAAAATTAGCCTGTTCAGGTCCATAATCATAACATATATATAATATATATATATATATATATATATATATATATATATATATATATATATATATATATATATATATATATATATACACTTATAGTACAGGGTTAGTCACGCTCAACGGGACGGAACCTAGCAGTAAAACAGTAAATGATATCAAAAATCGTTTGACACAAGTATGTAGGTCTAGCTGGTCTACAAATTAAAATTAGTGTGGAATATACAGGGTTACTCAAAAAAGTTACATATCAAAGTTATGTTTTTTAACTGGATCACCCTGTATTTTATTACTTTTGAATCCTACTTTAAAAATAATATGTATTTATTCAAGTAATCCTATATCTAAGTTTGATAGTTTTCGAGTTATTCAATTGTTTCTAAAAATGTAGAGTAATGGAAAAAATTAATTACAACTTAACAGAAATGTTTTAATTAATTTGCTTTTAGATTTGGATTCTACACTTGGACTGTCTATCAGAATAATTACAATAGTAAAATAATATGCAGGGTGTTCCTAACTTCAACTTTGATTTTCGCCAAGTATTTGGTGCTGCTACTTTGTTATTTTAAATGGAACACCCTGTATTTTATTCCTTCATGAGAAGGAAATTTAATACTCTTTTAAACTGATATAGGGTTCCCTATCCTAATTTTCAGTATTTTCCGAGATATTTCCATTATTTCACCAGTATGCATAAATGTTGATGGTTTTATAGTAAATACTGGCAAGATGGCCTTGAAATATAAAACAAATAAATTGAAAATATTATAATTTTACAAATTAAACAATTAACATAATTACAACATTAAAAATCACTCTACTAAACTCATTTTATAATAAATGTTCAATGTCATGTCCATTTTGTTGAATACACAGCATTATCCTCTTTTCAAATGAGCGTTTCACATTATTTAGCATTTGGGGTGTGATTGTCGCGAATGTTTCTCTAATGCGTATTTTCATGTTTTCAGAGGTAGTTGGAGCAGTGTGGCACACAAGGGTTTTGATGTATCCCCAGAAAAAAAGTCCATTGTTGTAAGTCGGAGGACCTAACAGGCCAATTGCTAGGACCTCCTCGACCTACCCACTTACCTTCAAATGTCCGGTTTAAATATTCCCTCACATTCCTTGAAAAATGTGCTGGCGCACATTTAATTGTAGCCACATTTTTGCCTCACATCTGAAGGAATATCTTCTGGGAGAGTCCAAAATTCGTTTTCCAAAATCTTAAAATTCTCTTCCATTCAAATGGCCATTAAAAAATTTGGCCCTACTACATGTTCTCCTATTAGTCCCCGTATACGTTTAGGGACCAACGATTTTGTCGATCTATTGTCCTAAATTGATGAGGATTCTCAGTGGCGCAATGGTGAAAATTATGCCTATTAACCAGTCCATTATTGTGAAATGTAGCTTCGTCAGTGAATAACAAATTATCATAGAAATATTGATCTTCTGCCGTATGGCCGAGAAACCATAGACAAAATTCCAGTCTACGTTGAAAATCCACTCCATACAAATGCTGATGCATTTGTATATGATACGGATGATAGTTATGTTTTCTTATTATTCTACTTACGCTGGATTGACTTATATCCAGTTCTCGAGAAATAATTGTCGAAGTGTTATTGCGATTTTCAATTACAGATTGCAAAACTGCTAGTTGTAAATCTTCATTTTCCGTTACGGGCTTTGCTATTTCTCCTGTTTTATATTCAACAATGCCAGTTTCAATAAATCGGTTTAAAAGTCTCTCGAACACTTCTTTGCGAGGATGGTCTTTTTGAGGATATCTTTCAGCATAAACACGTGATGCTAATAAGCAATTTTGAAAACATTCACCTAATATAAAAATCATATTTACTCGATCTTCAATTGGGTATTCTTTCATTGTATTAATTATGTTAAATAGTGAAATCAACACTAAATACGTTTTTACTATTTGACATAAGAAAATGTTTTATTTGTTAATTTTCTCAAAGCCTACTTAGAGTTTATCATAAAATCTTCAACATTTACGCATACTGGTAAAATAATGCAAATAATTCGGAAATAAAGAAAATTCAGATAGGAAAATAATATTAAATTTTCGTTTTCATGCAGGGATACAGGGTGTTCCATTTAATAATAACACTAAAACTTGATGCACATCAAAGTTAAAGTTTGGAACATACAATTTTACTTATTTTATTAGAAAGTCCAAGGAGCGAATTAATCAACAAGTCTGTATTAAGTTGCAATTAACTTTTTGTTACACTACAGTTTTAGAAAAATTGAATAATTCGGAAAGCATCAAATTTGAGTATACGGTGACCTAAATAAATACGTTAGTTTTTAAGGACAATTAAAAATGTAACAAAGTTCAGGGTGATTCATTTAAAAAAATACTTTTTAATATGTAAATTTTAAATTATATATTTTTAATTTATTTTCTTTTGTATTCCAAGGCTATATTGTTAGTATTTGCTATAAAACCATCAATATTTATGCATACTGGTAAAATAATGGAAATATCTCGGAAAATACTGAAAATTGGGATAGAATTCTATATCAGTTTAAAGGAGTATTAAATTTCCTTCTCAGGAAGGAATAAAATACAGGGTGTTCCATTTAAAATAACAAAGTAATAGCACCAAATACTTGAGAAAATCAAAGTTGAAGTTAGGAACACCCTGCATATTATTTTACTATTGTAATTATTCTGATAGACAGTCCAAGAAGTGTAGAATCGAAATCTAACAGCAAATTAATTAAAAATTTCTGTTAAGTTGTAATTAATTTTTTCAATTACTCTACATTTTTAGAAACAATTGAATAACTCGAAAACTATCAAACTTAGATATAGGGTTACTTGAATAAATACATAATATTTTTAAAGTAGGATTCAAAAAGTAATAAAATACAGGGTGATCCATTTGAAAAAACATAACTTTGATATGTAACTTTTTTGAGTAACCCTGTATATTCCACACTAATTTTAATTTGTCGACCAAATAGACCTACATACTTGTGTCAAACGATTTTTGATCATTTACCGTTTTACCGCTAGGTTCCGTCCAGTTGAGCGTGACTAACCTGTATATATATATATATATATATATATATATATATATATGTATATATATATATATATATATATATATGTATATATAGGGTTTCAGAAAGGTGTGGTCAAAACTGCTAGGACGTATAGAGGGACTCAAAATAACCCTAGTGTTCATTTGAATTTTTTTCCTATCTGTCTTCGTTATGGAGTTATCGGCCTTCAAGGTCAGAAGTTAAGAATTGAATTTCGATAATAATTTTTAAACCGCTTCTTTCATTACCATGAAATTTAGACTCCCTAACTACCTCATAGTAAGGCATTTTTTGACACTTGTAATTCATTGTACCTTTATTGGACCGGTAAATCCAAAATTAAGATTCTAAATTAACACAATCATTGACAGTATTGACCAATTATGGAATTTTACTATAGTAGTTTCATTCCCCTATCATTTACCAACAAAGTAGGTACTCTTGTGCGAAATCGATATCTCCTACCGCTTTCCAAAAAAATGCATTTCAGTGAAACCATGTAAATTGCGAATTAAGCCAAACAAAAATATATACTATCATTCTGCTAAGCTTATTAGAATTTGAAAATGAATACGAAACGAAAAAATATTGAAATTGTAAACTCCTTCTCCTGAACACTTGCATTTTTGAGCTAGGTGTGCTTATTGCAAACTTGCACTAAAGCGGCAAACTAATGTCTTCAACATTATTATAAACAACAGAATAAATGTAAAACAACAAAAAATAACTGGGATTGCACTAAATGTCTAAGAAAATTGTTCAATATGATTACACATTTTCTAAAATTACTTAATGTATGCTGCTATACTCGAAACAGCATGTTTGGATCATTCCAAAGAACATCACATTTTGGTAATACCCTGTCTATAAGTTCTTCTCTGCTATTAGCAGATGTTGAATATACTAATGTTTTCAGTTGGCCCCACAAAAAAATAATTTAAAGGATTAAGGTTGGGAGACCGAGGTGGCCATGAGACGGGACCGCCTCAGCCTATCCATTAATCTGGTAATGCGTTATTCAGATATTTTCTCGCATTTCTACTAAAGTAGTACCATCATACATAAACCACATGCCGTGTCTAGTGTTCAACTGCACATCTTCCAGGAACAAATTTAGATGTTCTGCTAAAAAATTGCGATATTTTGCTCCTGTTAACGTTCCATCAATTACATATGGGCCTACTAAGTTGGTATTAATTATTCCTATCCACACGTTTATTGAAAATCTGTTTTGATGTTTTGTTTGTATGATGGCGTGTGGATTCTCATCGCTCCAGGTATGCAAATTATGAGAATTAGTAATTCCATCCGTGTGAATCCGGCTTCATCAGTAAAAAAAAACCTTGATAATTAATTCAGGTGTTTGATCTTGTTTTTCAAAAAACCACCTTGAAAATGCTACGCGAGTAGGGTAATCAATTTCAGACATTGCGTGCACTTTTTGCAGATGATAGGGATATAATAATTGCTCTCGCAGGATGTTGTGAACTGTAGATTTTGAAATATTCGTTTCCATAGTAATACGTCTAGTGCATTTTGTAGGATCTGCTTCTACTATTTCAGGTACCCGTTCCTCAGCACGAGTTTTATATGATCCTGCGAAGTACATTGTAAAGTAAGCGAGATTTAATTGTGATAGTGCTTAATTTCATCAAGTACCTGTGTCAAGTAAATTCCTATGAAGCCTTATAAAAGTTCTACGATTTGGTAGCCTACTATTAGGAAAACGATTGGCATAAAATCGAACGGCTAAAGAAGCATTTCCTTCTGACAACAGAGAAACGTCACTTACAAAATGTTTACAGATTGTCTTTTTATTTAGAATTTACGTTTTAAATAAAATAGTATTTACTTAATTTTGACTTTACCTGTACAATAAAGATACAATGAATTCCAGTAAAGTATCAAAAAATGCCTTTCTATGAGGTAGTTAGGGTGCCTAAATTTCATGGTAATGAAAGAAGCAGTTTAAAAATTATCATTGAAATTCAATTTTTAACTTCTGACTTTGAATGTCGATAACTTCATAACGAAGACAGATAGGAAAAAAATTCAAATGAAGACTAGGGTTATTTTGAGCCCTCTATACGTCCTAGCAGTTTTGACCGCACCTTTCTGGACACCCTATATATATATATATATATATATATATATATATATATATATATATATATATATATATATATATATATATATATACCGGGTGGCCACCACCAACGCGTCAGGCTCTAGCACCCAAACGACTGAATTTTTCAAAATCTGTTTTGGCGAGAATATGTAAGCCTTCTAGGACTACAATCTAAAATTAGTTTGATTTATACAGGGTGATCTACAAACTTGTTACTTATCAAAGTTGTATTATTTGAAATGGAATACCCTCCTTTTTAATTTTTTTTTGAAATAAGGTGAAAAAATAAGGTAGACTTTCTTTAGAGTTCCTATACCTAAACCTTACAGTTTCCGAAATATTTAACATTTTTGAAAATGTAGGGTTGTCAAAAATTCAAGTATTTTCGATTCAGAAAAGATGAGACAATCTAATCTAGGTCATCGTAATAAGGATATTTGGAAGTACGTATTCTGTTGTTTATTGTTTTAAATCATAATTTATAAAATACAAAGAATAACGCGTAAAGTTAACAAACTTCAAAGTTAAATATCTTTGTTATTTTAAATACAACGCTAAAGAAATTTTTATCGTAATGGAATAGTCTTTTGACAATAGTTCGAACTGTATTTGGGTTCCTTTACCTAACTTCAATACTTTTCGAGAAATTAGTGTATTTGTTACATTTTAGAAATTACGCCATTAACTCATGTCGATCAGTTAGAATTCTGTGATTTACAAAGGTTACAAATGTGTTAACGGTTTTGGTTTATTAAGGTTATCAAGGTTATACGGTTGCTGGTCTTGAAAAAGATCGTTTTACATTATGCACCGTGAGCCTACTGCTGGATTTGTCACTACAGTAAATGTTCACACTGATGACCGTCTTCTTGAATGCATAGTCTAATTCTTTCTTCCAAATTTTGTCTGACTTTTCTTAACATATCTGGAGTAATTGTGTCCACCTCTTGTCTAATTCTCTCTTTCATATTGTCTGCAGTAGTAGCAGGAATATTGTAAACAATATTTTTAATATAGCCCCATAAAAAGTAATCCATTGGAGTAAGACAAGGCGATCTTGGTGGCCAATGACATGGTCCGTCCCTTCCAATCCATTTATTAACAAATTTCCTAGTTAAATAATTTCTAACTCTACGATCAAAGTGTGCCGGTGCACCATCTAATTGTAGCCACATATTCCCTCTAATGTTCAACGGAACGTTTTCGAGAAGTGTCCAAAAGTCTCGCTTTCAAAATTTCAAAATTTTCTACCATTTAAATGACCATTGAAAAAGTATGGTCCAATTACCTGATATCCAATAATTCCTGCTCATACGTTTATGCTCCAACGATTTTGGCGGTCAACAGTATTAAAAGCATGCCTATTCTCGGTATCATAATAGTGAAAATTATATCTATTTACCAAACCGTTGTTGTGAAATGTTGATTCATCAGTAAACAAAACAAAATTTAAAAATCTTGTTGATCCCTATTTTTCAATTTCCACTAACAGAAATCTATTCGTTGTTGAAAGTCATTGCCATACAAATTTTGATGAATTTCTATGTGATAAGCATGAAATTTGTGTTTTTGAGACCTCTTCTCACACTTCCTCTACTTAAATCTGTTTGTCTAGCAATTACTCTAGTACTAGTGTGGAATTGTCAGCGATAGATCCTAATACTAAAACTCACTATCTTCATTTCCAGTTACCGGTTTACTTTTATTAGGTTTTGGATAGGCAGTGTTACCTGTAGCTCAAAATGTTTGTAAAAGCCTTTCAAAAGCTCTCGTATCAGGATGGTTGCGATCAGGGTACTTTTGTGCATAAACCCTGGAAGCCAAAGACAATTTTCATGGCATTCTCCTATGGTCAACACCATATCCACTCTTTCTTGCACTGAATATTTCATTGTAATGAAAAAATCATCAATAGTTATAAACCCTGTCGTATTTTGAAATACGTCAATATGACAGAAATGTTTATAAATCGAAGAATTCTTACTGATCGACATGAGTTAATGGCGTAATTTCTAAAAATGTAACAAACACTAATTTCTCGAAAAGTATTGAAGTAAGGTATAGGGAACCCTAATACAGTTCGAATTATTGTCAAAAGGCTATTCCATTCCGATGAAAATTTCTTGGGCGTTGTATTTAAAATAACAAAGATATTTAACTTTTAAGTTTGTTAACTTTATGCGTTATTCTTTGTGTTTTATAAATTATGATTTGAAACAATAAACAACAGAATACGTACTTCCAAATATCCTTATTACGATGACCTAGATTAGATTGTCTCACCTTTTCTGAATCGAAAAATACTTGAATTTTTTACAACCCAACATTTTCAAAAATGTTAATTATTTCGGAAACTGTAAGGTTTAGATATAGGGATCTCTAATGATAGTCTACCTTATTGTTCACCTTATTTCAAAAAAAAAATTAAAAGGAGGGTATTCCATTTAAAATAATATAACTTTGATAAGTAACAAATCTGTATATCACCCTGTATAAATCAAACCCATTTTAGATTGTAGTCCTAGAAGGCTTACATATTCTCGCCCAAACAGATTTTGAAAAATTCATTCGTTTGGGTGCTAGAGACCGACGCGTTGGTGGTGGCCCACCCTGTATATATATATATATATATATATATATATATATATATATATATATATATATATATATATATATATATATATATATATATATATTTACCGAGACCGAAATTAGTGATTGTCAACAAGTGCCAAATTCCTTGGTGAAGAACCGAGCAATTTTAATTTTATAATACTTTCGGACTATCACTGGTATTTGTCGACAAACATAAGTGGGCTTCGGTGAGGGTCGAAAACGAATGGTCTTAACACACTTCTGTCGTTGTCCAGCACCAGCCCGAAATGCGTTGGTGTTTTCTCACAGCCTTACGCAAGGGTTGATAGTGTGCGTATAGCTTGCCAGTGTGAATTTTTTTATAACATATTTTAATTTGTCTTTAATAATGGCCACTGCAGTAAACTGAGTACAGTTTTCTGAGAAGTTACGCGTTTTAGTGGATTTTTTTATATTATTCTTGTTTTGTTTCGTGATTTGGAAGGTCATGTTTAATTTAAGTTCATAATAATTTAGTTATGTTCTATTTTAAAAAATATGACACAAAAGTGTTTTTAAATTTAAAAAAATGTTTCTTTTCAACATACACCGTCAGTCTACGGTAAATGTTGACATTCGCCGGTATAAGCTAAAAATAATGGTATTAGGCAAATAATTCTGATATACGCCAAGCACCTTGGAGAACGCTGATATTCATCATAGAATGTCCACAGCCAAACTTCGGAGTTTCACAGTATTCGCCAACCCGGTGTGTATATGTATATATATATATATATATATATATATATATATATATATATATATAGTATGTATGTATGTATATAAAAAAATGAATTGCGATTTTGTTGTAGTTACGGAAAAAATGTAACACGAGTTAGTCTAGTTTTTCACAAATACTTAATAATTTACTTCAATTCTCCGAAAATACACGCTCAATCTCTAAATATAATCATATCCTAAGCTTAAAAAATATCTCTCTCGTTCTCGTTTAAATTATGTGTACATTTCATTACTATTTGCTTTTGTAACAATTTCACGAATTCTGTTGGAGTCGGACATTGTGTAAAATTAGCGTAGTTTTGTATTGAAGTTCAATTGTGTTAACAAAGAAAGTGTTTTGTAAAATCCCATGTTCTCAAATATATATATATATATATATATATATATATATATATATATATATATATATATATATATATATATATATATATATATATTGATATAACTTTCTATTTACCACACCGAATAGTTTTGATCGCTTCATTGTGAGCAGATGAAATCATATCAAAACGAATGCACCAAAATGATTTACAGTTATAAACTTAACCTCACATTTTACCTTAGATTTTAATCTAAAGCATTTCACATTAAATTTTTAAAGGGTTCATAGATCTTCAAAACACGACATAATTATATCGAAAATGCCTGACAATCATGGTGACGATGTCGACAATGACAGTGACAGTGACAGTGACAGTGACAGTGATAGTAACAGTACATTGATAGTGACAGTACTGTGGCAGTGACAGTGACAGGGATAGTGACACTGACAGTGTCAGGGACAGAAACAGTAACAGTAATAGGGACAGGGACAGGGGCAGTGTCAGGTACAGATACAGCAACAGTAATAGGGCCAGGGACGGGGACAGGGACAGGGACAGGAACTGTAAAGTTTGCAGTGCAGAAATATCAAAAAATGTAGGAAAGGGGTGTGTGATTAGATCGTTCGAACGTTTTCCAATGCAATTCGTGGTAGATTCTTTAGTTTCGCTTTATTAAAAATGAAGCTGATAAACAATGTGGCGTACTCAAGGTACATAAGCGTACCGCATAGGCCTCCTAATAGCAATAACATGGGCTACCATTTTCTGACTTGCAAGGTAGTCTCTTCTGGAAAGGAATCCTAGCTTGTACAGAACTATATTAGGCACGTCTAAGATAACCGGAATGTGACAATGCTTGTTTCAAGTAGGTTAACCTATCCCAACACTGACCGGCATTAGGACGATACTGTTAGTAATTTAATTGCCTCTGAGCTTTTTCGCTACGGGAGGCGGCCAAGGTTGAAATGAAAATGGAAGTGCATGGTACAAAAGGAGATGAAGTGATGGTAAGTGCAAGAACGCAAAGGTGTGTATGAGTTAGATTCCCCCCGAGTATTGTGAATTCGAATAAAGATAAAATTTCAAAGGGTCGTTTTCAATGCATGCTACGCACCTGAAAGAACGGCCAAGAATGGAACGACGTGAAGAACCTGTTAAATGTACGCAAGCCAAGTAATAGAATAATTATATTGGACTCTAACTACAGATAAAGCATAGAAAACGCGATCTAGAAATGTTTAGAGAGTCAAGGGTGTATGACAATGGTAGTTTAAGTTTAACAGTCTTCGTATGTATAGATAGTAGAGACGTTAACCTAAAATTATGATTGGTTTGATTGTTTACGGTAATGTAGACTTGATTAGTGAAACAAACGTAATGCTTGGATTATATTGGAGAATGGATCACTTTTTCGTTGGACATGGAGGAAGAAGGTAAACGTATTTCAAACGTCCAAAAATAAAGTAGAAAAGCTTGTATCTGAAAATGTGTGAGAGTGATGTATGCAGGAACCTGAGATAAATAAACAGATAATGAGGGTATGGACATAGCAGCGAAAGGAGGGATATATAATGACTTGTTTGTCCCGTCAATATTGTGTGGAAAAAAGACTTGGGTATAAATGCGAAAGGCATGAGATTTTTGCAGAGCGTATTCAGTAAAACGAGAACGGATATACTGAATTGGAAAATGAATTAGTGTCGCATTGAAAAGATGATGGTAGATCTGTATGAAAAAAGTATTTGTTATTTTGGTCACATCAATAGAATGAACGATGAACGGTTGACATAGCGGAGATAACTAGGTAAAACTAGGCATGGCAAACCGCAAAAGTTCTGGTTGAATGCAGTAGAAAACGTGATCGACAAAAGAAAGATAAGGAGTTTTACGAATAAAGGACGTGTCAGAATTAGTGCATGAATCTTGTGGAAGCGAAAGAGGTATGTAAAGATAGGACGATATGGAGAACAATTGTTCATGGAATATAAGCGTCATAATCCCTATAAGGTAACGACGTGCTGAATATGTTATGTTATGTTATACCGAGTGGATTAAATCAGATTTACACTACCAGGTAAAGATAGTTTATTCATAATTAAGTCACCCTTGACGAAGACAGAATATGACATTTAGTGTGTCAATGTTTGATTGTAAATATTTCAATATTAAACTGACGTACAAACATAAACAATTAAGTTTTCAATCAACAATATTTAGATATGATTAAACTACTTGGAGTTTGTAATAATAATGCTTGTGCCACGTATGTACCGCCAAAGTTTTCCTACTAGGCGACAGCTTGATCATGAAACAATAAGTGCTGTTGAAGTTCGTCTACTTGAAACTAGCATGATTCATGCTGGTCGTTCTGTACAGCTAACACGACGTAGTACTATTCACAGATTCATGCAAAGAGAAAATTTGTGTCCTTACCACTTACTACCGGTTCAAAAAATGCATCCTGGGGATGGTGAGTTGCCCTTACTTCTGCAGATGGTTTTTAAATTGCTTAGATACAAATGAAGACCTTTTTTAGCAAGTATTTTGGACTGATGAGGCCTATTTTAATCAACAACTTGCATATCTGGAATTACGAAAACCCACATCAAATTAGAGAATCACATAAGCAAGTGCTCTGGAGTGTAAATGTGTGGATTATTGGTCTGTTGGGAAATGACAATAGCCTAGAATATTAAACTCTCAAAATTATAGAATTTTTGTGAAAACACATTAACTGCCTTTTTTGAAAGATATTCCTTTATCGCAACGTCAAACTATTGTGTATCAACATGATGGAGTTCCAGCTCATTATTCTCAAAATGTTCGAGAGATATTAGATCGGCGATTTCCCGGTAAATGTATCGGCCGCGGAGGACCTACGTCTTGGCCACCTGAAGCTCAACCCAATTGACTTTTGGCTTTGGGGTTACTTGAAAAATGCGGTATACAAAGTCCTACCGAACAATTTACATGACGTTATTGTTCATATTTATGGAGCTTTTACTCAAATTACAAACGAAACAATATGTCCTGTTGAAAACAATTTTCTTCGCCGATTACATACATGCACAGAACAAAATGGCGAACATTTCGAACATTTGCCTTTTTAAATTTAAGTATTTTAATTTTATTATGTGTGTATGCAACTTGGTTTAAATTAATAAACCATTTTTACTTGGATATTGGAAAACATGATTGCAATTTTCAATGTGGTCATAATTTCGTAAGGAGAATCTTTTCGAAATTTTGATTTTCGACTTGTTTTTGGGCATATAGTATAACCCCGGTGGCTGGCGACTTAATTTTGGGACACCCTGTATAATTCAAATTTAGAATTTTCAAAAATTCAATGTAATGGTTTGCGATGGTAGGAGTGTACATGTTATATCGTACTCATAGTTGATGGTTAAATCCAGTTTGCTTATTTTGCAAAAAAAGAACGAATTAATGGCAGGGTAGTGTGTCAAATTTCTAACATAGAGTAAGAGTTAGTTAGTTAGGAAATAATAGGGGGAGCGTAATTCACTGTAACGTTAGTTTTTGTAAATAATGAAACTGATAAACATGGTATGTTTGGATTAGACTTACCCTACTTTAACCTTCCAGGAGTCAAGCACGGTTTCAGAGATCGGGCCGCCACTAAAGCGCATGCATTTCTGGAAATAATTTCGATCTTGCGCTTTAAGACCGGAAATTACGTGATGGATACTGTCGTGCAATTTATTCGGAAATTAGCGTTTAAACCGGTGCGTCAGACCGGGGTGACTACTTTTGTAACTTTCTTACTTCAGTGTACGGGATTCAGTATTTATAAGAAAACGAACTTATTTTAGTGTTTTGTGCAATGTGTTCGTATGAGAAGGAACAAGAACACTTACAAAAATTACTGCAAGAAACAGAGGATGAAGTTTCACCCGTCGAAATACAGTATGATGATGAATCTGATGGAAATAAACCTGATAACCAAGAAACAGAAATTCACGAAAGTGAATCTGAGCAGGAAACTTCCGAGCCTGAGCAGGAAAATAATGGCAGTATTCTCCTGATTTTTATACGTAAACAGAAATGTTATTTTAGTCACATCAATTTGTTATACGGTGCATTTTTTAGGTAAAGATAAGACCACCGTTTGGAAAAAAAACATGCGCCTGCTCCACGAAAACATAATAAAACGATTATCTGGGTCTTCCTTGGCAACAAAATTGTTGAAAGACCCAACAAAAATTTGGGACTATATTATAAATGAAGAAATTATCATGATAATTGTAGATTCTACAAATAAATTGATTGAATCAGTGCAAGGAAATTATACTCGCAGTTGGGATGCCAGTAATACCAATCCTGTCGAGATCCGTGCGTTTATTGGGTTGCTTTATTTGGCAGGTATCTGTCATGCCAACCGTATGAAAAGAGATGGTATGTGGAAAACTATTGGATATGGAGTAGATATATTCCTCCTATGTCCGTTCAACGATTTAAATTCCTTCTAAGATGTTTACGCTTCGACGATAAGGATACACGTCTGGAACACATGTCCTCAGACAAACTTGTCGCAATTCGCGACGTTTTTGATCATTTTATGGCAAATTGCCAAAGTGGTTACAATCTCTGGGAGTTCACTACAGTTGATAAAATGCTGGTCGCATTCAGAGGAAGGTGCACCTTCAGGCAGTATATTCCATGAAAACCCAACAAATACGGTATCAAGGTGTTTTTGTTATGTGATGCTAAGGTGTTCTACACGCAGGCCATGGAAGTTTACATTGGAACTCAGTCTGTGTTGAATTTTAACAACTTAATGTATAAATTAAAAATTTTCACTCTATGTACAAAAATGACATCGTGTGTACTACGTTTATATAGCAGTACTAGTGCAACATTTTAAAAGTTCATTGCATTGATGTGTTATTCACGGGTACTCAATGTGAATTAGTAACAAACAATGCATTGTTTTATTAATAACGTCAAATTCATTTCTTTGCAAGCGAGTGCTGTATTTTAGAACATTTTCATTGTCTCTAACAATTAATTGAATATAGCATTACTTATACAAATCTAAAAATATGAGGGCATTCAGTTTTACTTTATGGAGGAAATAAATGTATACGTGTTTGAATTGAAATATATTTAAATATATTATTCACTGGCATTGCCCTGATGATTCTGTGCATATTCAATGAAGAAGGTGATCAAAAAGATACACGTATTCTTTATCTTGAAAAAAAATATCAAATAAAATCAGTTATTTCTTTCAATTTCCAAGTACAGATTCGAAAAGTGGCCATTTATTTGTGTATGAGAATAAGGGCAGCCTACAGCCTAGTTTAAGCGTTGTTCCTAATTTAAAGCGACTGTCTTCTCCTACTATAATAACTCAACGGTGTAGGGTTAATCTTAATCTAATATATAGAGAACAGATGCGACGTATCCTGTCACGGGTTACAAGCGTTGGTGAAGAATGGAGTAATGCTGATAATCTGGCATTAAGGGGTGTAAATGTAAAATATAAATAAGGAAGGAATTATAGCGGGGATGCTTAAAATGTGTTTTGATTGTTCAATCTTGAAAGTTACGCATAAACTGAAATAAAGATAATTTAATTATATTTTATTACAACACGTCAAGGGGCTACAGTGGAGTTTTGTATCAAATGGAGGTTTTACTTGTTAAATTGACTAGTTCACCAGTCGTCATATAAAATTTTACTTCTTCCCGGTTCCGGTTCCTATGTCAGTTAACATCCGTCTATTGAAAAAGTTTCATATATAAGTAATCCCATGGTTTAAATAAAGCCCAGAAACTGTTGAAATTCTTTAACACAACCAATCGGTCACCATGTTAGTTTTAAAAGATGACGTTCGTAAAACGTTTGGGGTGAAAACAAAACCGAACAAGACGTAGGCAAATGGGCGACGTTGCCAAGTTTAGAAATAGTAAAGATGTAAAATTTAGTACAACTGTAATACTATTGTTAAAGGTACTTACACAAAATGTAATACTTACATGTTGAAAAGCATCTATTTTAATAAACGGTTTAATCAAATTAAAGATAGCTTGCGTTACATAATTGGAATACACCACATGAACTTCTTTCACTTGAACAGGAATTGCATCTTGTATGTATTTCAAAAAAGATTTCATTAAACTGATTTTAACTTGTGCTAAATGCATGAGACTACACTGAAAACAGATATAATCCGTTGTTTCACTGCAAAAATGTTGAACTACTCACCCCACGATTGTCTAAAATAAGAAATAAACCTTCAGGTGGGTAACTATGGAAAGCAGCTGTATCCAAAGACATTGCCATAACCTTCACATAATCTACGAAATTAAAATTTCGGTAGTTCGTGTCATTCAGTTGAACTATAGCAACTGTACACCCTTTATACCTTTCTGGAATGAGACAACCTCGTCTGCAATACTATGTCAATAATTATCATTTTGTTTATGATCAGTATACCTACACAACTTTTGTAACTTTTGAAAGATTGTCTTCTTCAAGGCTTCTGCTGGTAAATAAGTTTGGACACTTACACTTGAATTCGTAATTATGCGTTATAGTTTTTTTAGTTAAATCTTGGTTATTATTACAAGATATTAAAAAAACAGCAATTTGTTCTTCCGTTATATGAGGGAGTGTTTGAGACACCAACCACTTTTTAATATTATTTATGTCTTCAGCAGTTGTACGATTTTTTTCTATTATTTCATTTACAGTAAAGCGAAATGTATAATTTGCCATATTTACCACTAATACTTAATTTATATCGCATCTAGCTTTCAACTTTAACCTTTCGATAACACATGATTCAGAACAACGTCATCTAAATCTCTGAATGGATAAGGTAAACTTGCTTGTTTTAATGGACGTATTGCAGATTCAGCCAATCTGTAACCTTCATTATTGAACCTTGTTTAATACGCTATTATCAGCAATTAAAAATATGTATATTATTTAAAAGTAGTATCAATTCAGTCCCATTACACATTAAAGGAGGGAACGCATTAGGCGGTCGCGATCCCGTCGCATCACGGACCGTGCTAGTCTCGACCGCGCTCAATGAAGATCTTTTCATGTTTATAACGCAATGCATTTGCACTTGGTGTTCTAGAGTTATGCTCGCTCGCTACGCGCTCTCCTCCGATCTTTTCAAAAGAATCTCGGGAGACCGCGATGCGATCGAGACGAGCTCGGGAACGTCTAGTCCGCGCGTTTTGTTGTTCGCGTACCATGCTAATTCTATGAATCGTTTATAATCGAAGTAAATCGGCAACATTCATGACTACGCTGACGCTGTTTTTCATTCGTTTTATGATTGCTGTGTGTGCTGTTTCACGCGTGCTAGAATATGGAGGATGAACAGTTAATAATATTAGTTGAAAAATATTTTTAATTATATGATCCTGCTGATAAAAACTATGCCAATCAGCAAAGAAAAGACAATTGCTGGATGGAAATTAGTGTTGAAATGAAACAAACAGGTAAGCTATGTTTATTTATTTATTGCTTTTGTTAGATTTTATATCACATTTAGTTCATTTTCTTGACGACCCGCGTACACAATGTGTATTTGTCAAGGTACTGAACCTTCAGGTGAATTAAAATAGGTTGTAAATTTTTCCCTAACATTCTCTTGAGAGCCTATAATTAAAAATCCTTTTTCGGTCATTGTGATCTTTAAGAAGCGAAGATCCTGGATAAGGACGTAACAAATAGTGCTTTAGTGGGAAGACTTCATCGCCAACTATAGCATGTGGTAAAGGTTCTTGCATACCTGAGAGAATCTTAGCATCTGGTATATCTCAAGTATTGTTTTGTAGACCTTTTCCCAAAGCCGACCGTGAGAAAATTCCCCCATCACTATTTTTCCCATAACTGCCTATGTCCACAGCAATGAACTTGTAGTCTTCACTAACCAAAGCCAGTAAAACAATAGAAAAACTTTCTTTGTAGTTGAAGTATAGCGACCCAGTTTTTTGGAGCTTGAATGGCCACATGTTTACCGTCCAATGCGCCTATGCAGTTGGGAAAATTCCAAAACGTACTAAATTATTTTTCGCTTTCTTCCCACATTGCCTTGGTTGGTGTGGGCATCACTAACGGGAGAAGCTTTTTGCACATTGCCTCACATGTGGATGTAACTTTAACTGTTGTGTATCCCAGTCTATAGCTATTTCCTATTGTTTTAAAAGTGTCTCCTGTTGCCAAGTACCTGAAAAAAGGAAAAACACAAATTGAGGTACACCAATTGCTAATATTAAACTTTTCTTTGAAATATGTTAAAAAAGATGGGCGGCACTAAGAGTGATGTATCGGAGAGCACTGAAAAAACGAAGTGATACGCGCTGTGGCCAGGCAGCAACCAACACAAAAAAATGGCGGTTTGAGGAACAAATGAACTTCCTAAGATTACATACCAACGAAGAGTAAGTAATAATTTTAGCTACCACACACTGTAGTGGATAAAAATTGGAAATTCGGACTGGAGATTAAAACATATGTAGTAGCTTCGTGCCCATGAATTGGCAGAGTATTTGCCTAGATTAGGTTAATAATATTTCCTCATACTTATATTATATTATTTGTAGGACTATTTCAAATATAGATGATCAATCGCAAATTTCTGAAGAAGTTCTGGAGGAAAACATTGAAGAAGAAATGTCGACTCAAATGCAGACAGAGATGTTATCATCTTCGTTACGATCTCCATCACTAAGTACCGTATCTTCGACCCCTTCTGTTACTTCTAGAGCAGGAAAACGTACATATGCTAGACCAAAACCTTACCAACAAAATGATGTCTCTGTAGCAAGTGTATTTCAAAATTATTTAGAAAAGCAGAAACCGACGGAAAGATACGTAGAATTAGAAGATCCAATAATACACTTTTTGTAAGTATGGGTAAAATTGTTAAAATTTTACACTATACCAGCAAGCTCTTGTTAAAGGTAGAGTATACTAAATAATAAATGAGATTGAACTTAGTTCGAACCTCAGGCCGAGCCAACTTGAAACATTGAGTTAGCAAGGGCCTTCAAATTATGGAGGGCAAGTAATCAATATTAAGTTTTACTTTCTCGAGTCTAAGTTTTAATATTATTTATTTGCTTTATTAGCAAACTGAAAACGTAGACCAGTTTTTAGGTAAAATGAAATACAAAAGTAATAAGTTTCTAAACTTACCTTAGACAAACGGCCAGTCTTTCTACAGGTGGTATCCAGCGTCTAAATCTTGTATTTTGCAGCTGAATGTCTTCGTGAATAATATCTAGTAGATCATTATACTTTCCAGATGACATACGAAAGTATTGGAAAAATCGCTGTTTGTCCAGTAACAATTTTTGAATAAAGTTTGAAATTCACCCTCTACTTATCTGCTTTTGTTAATTGGATGAATCCAAAATCGCACGCGGCTTTTTCTTTGGCGCTTTTCATCCTCTTCAAACAGAAGAGCCAATAATACGACCTCTTCCATGGAACTCATTTTCTTAACTAAAACTAAAGAGAGAGTGTGCAGGATGGTGTGCAACTGCTAAATGCGACTGATTTTGTTAAGACCGCGATCAGCCCAGCTCGCGATGCGACGGGATCGCGACCGCCTAATGCGTTCCCTTTTTAGAGTGCATCAATGGCAAACATTGGGTCAAATTATTCTATTTCTATAGATATTTGTTGTTTAAATGTTGCAAATGTTCTTACTAGTTTTGCACACCTGGTCGCATTGTAACAAATGTCATTAAGCATGTGTCTGTTATTTTCCGCGGGTTTCCTTGTAGTAAGTGTAATAACAATTAATTAACAATGATGACTGTCGGTCGGGTTACTGGTGGGGATGAAGCTAGTAGGTATGGGGCACTTGGGCCAGACAGTTGCGTGCGCAACTGCCTGAACCAAATACCCTCATGTGGGAGTTACATTATAGCAAGGGAAATGTATAGTGAGAAACTTATGTTATAAAAAAGTAAGTAAGTCTGTGAGATCCGAACCGTAGACCTCTGAACAACAAACGAGGACCTTAACCGCTACGCCATGTGTGTGTGTGTGTGTGTGTGTGTGTGTGTGTGTGTGTGTGTGTGTTCTGTGTGCGTGTGTGCGTGTGTGCGTGTGTGCGTGTGTGCGTGTGTGCGTGTGTGCGTGTGTGCGTGTGTGCGTGTGTGCGTGTGTGCGTGTGTGCGTGTGTGCGTGTGTGGTGTGCGTGTGTGCGTGTGTGCGTGTGTGCGTGTGTGCGTGTGTGCGTGTGTGCGTGTGCGCGTGTGCGCGTGTGCGCGTGTGCGCGTGTGCGCGTGTGCGCGTGTGCGCGTGTGCGCTTGTGCGCGTGTGCGCGTGTGCGCGTGTGCGCGTGTGCGCGTGTGCGCGTGTGCGCGTGTGCGCGTGTGCGTGTGCGCGTGTGCGCGTGAGTGCGTGAGTGCGTGTGTGCGTGAGTGCGTGAGTGCGTGAGTGCGTGAGTGCGTGAGTGCGTGAGTGCGTGAGTGCGTGAGTGCGTGAGTGCGTGAGTGCGTGCGTGCGTGCGTGCGTGCGTGCGTGCGTGCGTGCGTGCGTGCGTGCGTGCGCGCGTGCGCTGCGCGCGTGCGCGCGTGCGTGCGTGCGTGCGTGCGTGCGTGTGTGCGTGTGTGCGTGCGCGCGTGCGTGTGGGCGTGCGGCGCGCGCGCGTGCGCGTGCGCGTGCGCGTGTGTGTGTGTGTGTATTAACCAATTTGTATTTGTAAATATGTACAAACACGTGGCTTCAGAAGCACCACAAAAACAATTATTATATATTAAAATTCCCCAAAAATCGTATATACTAAATACATCAAAATAGATTATCCTTTTTCTTACAATGAGAAATTATTAACTCAAGAAGCAAAATAAAATTCAAAGGCAATCGTACTTTTGTCTTTTAAACAAAATCCTTGCTGTAGTGAAGTCCATATGTCTGCTTTCCATAATCCTTTTACATTGCACCCACACTTGCACAAAACACAGTAGATGGCCGGGCTGGCGAATATTCCGGTCGCTAATTCCTTAACTAACGCAAACACCTGCCGTTCGCACGTGTGTTTCACATGGGCTCTTTACTTTAACATAACATGATATGTTATGCTTTAATGTTACCCTTCAACGTAAACGTTGGTCACAATAACTGTTTCCCCATAAATATTAAAATTCTTAGCTGCCTTTATACAATCGACTTTATATTGCTAACAATTGTACACATGTACTTCATTCAAGTCAATGATGACCACCAATATCTTAACTAAATTCACAAAGTTCTAGTTCGCTTACTTAAAGGGTTACTTTATACCCTCGTTTTATTATTATCGTCGCACGCTCTACTATTGAACACTGTCAACAAAATATTTGCTGTGTTATTTTTAAATCTGCTTTCGCACTTTTTAAATTTCTTGAAGATCACTATTCTTTTCTTCAACTCACAGTTAAACTATTTATTTATGAATGTATATATATATATATATATATATATGATTTATTCCTTTAGGGCTATTTCAGTCGCTTATATACGTGCTGCTGAACTACAATTTCATAAACAAAATCCAACACTGACCATTCTAAGGCCCTTTCAAAACGCCGCGCACTATCTTTACTTAAGCTCCAACCTAACGATTCTAACTATCTATCCCTTACTAAATTCTCTCTTTTATACCTTCTGCCAGTCATATTGCCAATCTCTTCGTGTTAACATCAAAATACACCTATCACAAACCTGATCTCACCCTAACCTTTGCCGCGTCGAAGTTCTGAAAGTGGAACAAGACGCACAAGATGCGAAATAAGGGTAGACGTCTTGAATTTATTTGTAAATTCACTCACAACTCTCCGAAAAACATTCATTGTAATTATATTCACTCTGTACATTATTCAGACCATAACTTAACGTTCAATGAAAATTTCGCATATGGGCGAATTCTATTTCCGCACAATTTAGGCAACTCACTCACATTCTAACAACTTCCTGCTTGGACATGCATTTAATTTTCTTTTATTGCACGATATTACAAAATCTCTTTGAACAAGATACGCACACATATTCCTTACTGCACCTTAATACAATATCAATATATCATAAACTCACTCATTCATACGTCTACATCCATTTCTTTGATCCGCATTCTTTTTACACAGCAGCAAAGGATCAGTGGCGAATTAGTAGTCTTACCAGTCCCAGTAACAATTTCCCAGAACATTACTTTTCAACCAAATTTATTGGTTTCAACATAAAAAACGTTCAAATATTCTTTCGTATATCAAATGCGTCATTAAAAATTCCAGTGGCGTATCATTTACACCAATTTACATTCCGCATACACAAACAAATTTTCGTGCAAACTTATTCGATTTACATTCAAAATACGTTCCATACGTTATCAAAATACTGCATATAAAACTATTTATTTTATTTTGCCACCATAATGTTCTTTACACGCCTCCAAATGCGGGCGTAATGTGGTCTTTATAGCACGGAAATGTCATTGACGCTAAGCAGCATGATTGACAGCAAACACATGACATGATATATAATAGCAATATCACAGTATCTTAGTAACAACAAATTAGCCTACTGTCGACTTTATTTCACTGCATTTGCATTTAAAACTTGCCGAAAATACTGAATCTTTTTAAAATTTTGTTCCAGTTTCATGGTGCAAAATAAAATAAAACATTATATGTACCACGGGCATAATTGTAGATTATGGCTCTCAGGAATATGAGCTCTCCGCTTCACGTCGGGCTTTTAACATTCCCTCGAGCCATAATCTTCTGATTATCTTAATATAAATATCTATTTTTGATATTGGTCCAGTATTTTTAATTAGGAGAAGTTAGGGAGAGTTCGGTGAATTTATATGACTGCAAACACTAAGATTTTCCGTAAATTAACACTCATTTTTTTAATGAAGAAAGTAATGTACACTTCATTCTTTAGAAGACCGGTTTAATGAGCGCGTTAAGCAAGAGAGGCAGAAGACTGTCACAGCTAAATGACACGTTGAACAATGTTTGCCGGAAATGTTTAATACAGTGCCAAGGAAGGAAGTTATGCATCACGATAATGCTTTTTCCCACACTGCAGTATTTGACTGCAAACAAGATTAATGTAATCAAACACCCTTCCTGCTCACCAGATCTGGCAGTGTGCGACTTTTGGCTAAAAAGAACTTATGAGGAAGAATGTTTTTAGAGAAGAATCGATGCTGGTATTCGGTGTTATTTTAATAGTATTCCTAAAGCTGCTTAGCTTAGTGCATTTACTCAGTGGAAGGAAAGAATGGCTAAGTACGTTTAGCAGAAGGCAACTACTTTGAACATATCTAAAATAAAATTCTGAAAACGTTACACTGATTCTTTTATTCTCATATATAGTCTCGCGTGTGCGATTATTTGGGTTTCATAATGAATGCTTATGTACGTATGAAGCATTTAGATAGATTTATTTTAAATTTAGAATGATAAAGGAGAAATCCATCGCTTGTTGTACCGTAGTTTGAACTAAAAATCTAAGAATTGTTTGTTTATGTAAAACTTAGAATGAACTGTTTGATTGCTATTTTGGTAGAGGCCTGTACTTAGATCAGTAGTATGAGTTGTGATTTGTACACTGTTATTTATTTATTTATTCGTTCATACGGCAGTGTGCGTTCGAACATTCAAGAATTTTGTATTCATTTCGCTTTAATTTGTTGTCTAGAGAGAATGTGAAATTTTCAATTTAGTTGCGGTTATCTGTAAAGCTAGTATCAAGTTACAGTCGTTCTGATGAAACGAGAAGTGTTGAATTTTGAGTCACGTAAGTTGGTTATCGTTTTCAGCGTTCCTTGTTTGGTGCATGAGTTAAACTAAGAGATGAAGTGTGAATGTGTGAGTTCGTTGGTATGCATGTATTTTTGTGGGCGCGAAGTGTTATTGGTAATTAGTCAGTCGAAGTATAGATTTTGATAGTCGAAGTTCAGTTTTGATCATTGAAGTTGAAACGCTGAAAGTAAAAGATATGTAGTTGAAAAGGGTATATGACTAAGGCTCGGGGTTAGTGGTGTTTGAAGTGTGTAGTGGATTGGATACAGAAAAAGGTGCCGACGCAGTAATTTGTCGCGGCTTTATTTAAAACGATACGCAATATGTGTATTTTCGGTTATTACGTCGTCACCTGATAATATTGCTTCGTTGTATTTTGGAAATTGTGGAGCTTACGGATCTTCATTTTGGTCCAGTCTTTTGTATCTGTTTGTATCCTAAACAGTTGAGAACCCGTATTTTGTTTAAGATGGGAGAATTATGAATACCTAAATACTTGAACTGATGTTATGTAAATTTTATTTTATTACGCGGGAAGTAACTGCCGTATATTGTATAGTAGTGGCTCGTTAAAGTAGATTAACATTTTGCTGAACACAGTTGTATTTAACGAATACGATAAATAATATTGTATACCTAATATAGGAAGTATATGGGATGATAAAGCTAATTATTCATGGACTGATATACCTGAAACGTCTAAAGGTAATTAGTATTCCAGTATAGACATCTTATTAAAACCTTTGTTGTAGAACGTCGTTTATTATTAACGTGGACACTACTTCTAGGCAGTTCTACAGTACTTAAAAGCGGAAGTTCAATAAAGTATTAATTTAAAGCTACAGTACAATTATTTTCAACATCATTTAACGACATATGGTATCTGCATTTTGATATGGAGGAATGGAGAGAAATTTTAAACATTAAAACTGAGCATCTAACACGTCAAACTAAAATCTAACTAATCCGGGAAAGCTATCTCTATAGGTTATGACATAACAGTTGAATTCATGTTTATTACCGATGAAGAAAAGCGGATCAGAATAAGCAGATGAAACAGTTCAGTATTATTATTCGAACTGGTAATTAACCTATTCTTTTCGGCTTTGGGTGTTATAAATCAAAAGCTGAATTATGTGAATGATTATCGTAATTACTCAATTGGTGAACATTTTACAAATGAATTAGCAACGAAATTATGTAATGAAGGTCTCAGCGATGAAGAAAGTACGTTATCTAAAGGCAAATTTTTCTGTCAAAATTTAGATTACTGCCAGCATTAATAGGTCATAATTATAATGTAAAAGACTTTTAACTAAAATCGTGCACATTTTCCCGCAAAATTTTTAAAAGATGTAGAAAATAAAACGCATATTATGTAAAACAGTAGGTATTTTATTAGAGGTTGATTATGGCTCCACCTAGTGGAATATTTTTAGATGAAGATTCAGGTTCCTGTAATTGTTCTGACGGGAAAATTTGAAATTGAAAATAGGTTCTAATAAGAAGGCTCGCATACCATCTAATAGGGAGCAGATGTTACCAGACGCTCAACTTCCGGTTCCAGATGCCTAATTTTCAGTCTGTAGATTTTCCTACGAAACATTTCTAACAGATGTGAAAAATAAAACGCATATTATGTAAAACAGTATTTTATTAATAATAATGTCATTCACTCTACAACTTAATCCAACCACATACGTTTTGCTAAAACATCATTGCTCTAATAAACCTTTATTGCACAATGAATACTAACATGGAAAGATCAACTTTCCCTAGTTGCATTATACCGCTCGTAAACTCATTATATTCGTAAAATTGATTGCTATCAAAAGAATGTATTCTCGTTAATATATCTGAATATTGTTGTTATTTTTCGCGGTAGATTTAGAAACGCATCCGTATGCAGTAGGTGTGCTCTTGGTCGTTAAAGACATTCATCATATTCAATTATCTGGTTTTTCCTGTAAAGGCTTAGTGTACGTCCGCTCTACGTGTTTACAGCGGCATAAACATGGCTGCTGGCGGGGATATAATGGTAGCTGCATAATCGCGGTCATCCAGATATCAGATGTAAACCAGGAAATTGCACATAATAAATATATCCATTGCTGAAGAAGATGATATCAGTGTTAGGCTTCTGATATGTTGCATCAAAGCGCTTGAAAGTACATGGAAGGAAGGGCAGCCATTCAGGCAAGTTCTATATATGTACTATTTAAAGCAGATATCCAAACCCAATTCTCGTAAAACATATACAATCGCTTGTTTAGGATCAAATAGTGTTCAATATCGATGTTGCATAAGTTGAGAGCAGGTAAAACAAGCGTTGTCATAGCAGGGATAGTAGTAATTTCGGCTAAAGTAGATGTAGTAGCGGAAGTGGGATATAATGATTTGATCTCCATAATGTCATCCGATGCTAAATCACGAAAACGTACCCCCGCTTCAAGTGTATATTTTACACATCAATTGAAGAGGAGAAGTCAGATAAAATTTTTCTCTGAAAGGTATGGCTACAAAGTGACAGCCCCTTAAAGTTGAATTTTGAAAATCGTTTATCCCAAATAACTCGAAAGCCTTTAGGAGCAACAGAATATTATCCTCAATGAAAATTATTTATTTGATGACGTGGATTTTTCTGGTTTGATTGAATTGTCTATGAATGGACTATTAGTTTTCACATTGTTCCCGTATACTTTCGGTCCCACCTTTTTTGTGTGTGATTTTTCAGGAATTTGGTGACTTTTTTAATCCGTTATTCAATTTTCTGCAAATCTGGTCCTCTTGGTTGAAGTTGATAAAGTGAACGGTTCACGAGTTATTTGCAATTTCATGAATCACGGTCAATTAAATACTACCGCCCCAAAATTTAAATGGTAATTCATACACCAATTTTTTTGATAATGATTTACCCGAGTTACTAGAAGATGTCCATCTGGATGTTAGGGGTCGGATGTGTTTCATGCACGATGGTGCGCTTCTTCTTTTGCACTCACTGCTAGACGGACATTGAATCGAACTTTTAATGTAAACTGGATTGGACGTGGAGGACCGGTTCCTTGGCTTGCACGTTCACCGGATCTAAACCCTATGGATTTTTTTTCTGGGGTCGTTTAAAGGTCATGGTGTATTCGGTGCCAATTACAAACATCCAATATCTCCAGCAACGAATTTTTGGTTGCTCTAATTTAATAAGAGATGGTCCGCAATTATTTTTCAACGTACGTCAGTCAATCATGAAAAGAATTCGTAAATGCATAGCAATCAGCGTGAACAATTCGAATATTTAATCAACTAATTTGTTTGTTAATTAATACTTTGTTTAACTTAATCAACTCTTTGACAACTATGACTTTTAGTCCATGATCCACTTACTAAATTTTCGTGCGGTAGTATTTAATTGACCGTGATTGATGAAATTGCAAATACCTCGTTCACTTTATCAACTTCAACTAAGAGGACCAAATTTGCAGAAAATTGAATAACAGACCAAAAAGTCACCAAATTCCATTACACAGTGGTACTTCGAGTAGAACTCGAAACATCGACCAACATGCACGCCGATACGATAGCGTACTGTGTACTGTGTTATATTCCATGATCGTTTAATTTCGTACAACGCGTTAACCAAAGCAGTAAGACAGCCGTAATATGATGCGCGTCATCGTGGATGCACAAGGCTTCAAATTTCAAAAGCTTTATATATATATATATATATATATATATATATATATATATATATATATATATATATATATATATATATACACACACAGGCTGTATCTTCGTTATTTATTGGCGGATTTTAAAAATTCATAAAAACAAATGAATGGTTTGATATACTCTGCAAGATGTTACCAACTTTCATTTTTTTTATCTTTGTCCTCAATGACGGCAATAGTCGACTTTTTTTTTCTTAATAGAGACATGTGTTCATTTTTGCGCCATATTGCAGACAATTTTTTTCTGAATTCAACAGTATAACATAACTTAATACTTATTTAACATTTGCATACGATTTGACATAACTTTATAAGGCGCTTGTTGTTTCGCATTCATTTCCACACATGAAGACTTGCCTTTAGCAAAATGTCAGATCGTGTCACTGAATTGTCAACATCACAATTTTTTTATAATTTTTATAATACTGTGAAAAAATCACTTTAATTTCTATCGTGGATTACGGCACATTGACCGACATGCTCCAAGTCTACTTTGAATGTTGAATATTGGCCAAGCAGTGCGTCACTACATCAATAGATTCCCGAACAGATATTCCAGATCGACGAAAATTCTGAAGACAATGTAGGAAATTATGGTAGTTTCAAGAAGCCTAAAAGAAAGCATTGTCATTTTAATAAAGAAGCGTTCTTCTCAGTGTTCAGGAAGGGCGAGAATGTCTACATGTAAAATTGCTAGTGATTTGAACAGCACATCCAAGGATCTGTAGATAGAATATTAAAAAGCGCAAGTTTAAGCCGTACGTTACGCAAAAAGTGCAAGCTCTGGAGCAAAATGATCACGATCGAAGAATTGAATTTTGCCGTTTTTATTTAGACGCGGTTCGAGGGAATGGTAATTTCTATAGAAAAATAATTTGGTCTGGTGAGTGTACCTTTAGCAATAATAGCATTTATAATAGAAACATCCATCGGTACTGGAGTCAGGAAAACTAGACTTATTGTAGAAAACAATTTTCAAAGAAGATTTACTGTCAATGTCTGGTGCGGTATTTTGGGCGATCGATTAAATGGATCATTTTTTATCGACGGAATACTTACTCAAGACAAATATTATGATCTTTTGAATGAATATATCGAAAACCTTTTAGATGGACTACTCCTTGCTGAACTCAATAGAATTTATTTTCAACAAGATGGGGCTCCTCCACATAATGCACATGTGAATTTAAATTGGTTAAATTCAGATTTGGCGCAAGGTTGATTGGGTCAGATGGACCTATTCGGTGGCCTGCTCGTTCCCTTGACCTCACGCCACTTGACTTTTGGTTTTGGGGTTACCTTAAAGACGAAGTCTATTTAAACCAGCCCCAGAATGAAAACTACCTCAGAAGAAGAATAATCGAGGTTTGTCGAGAAATACCTCGAAATGTTATAATGAACGCTACTTGTGGAGTGATTAGAAGGTGCGAGCTGCGTATTCGTCAAGGCGGCAGACAATTTGAACAATATTTGTGATGAAGATTTCAGTAGCTATTTAAATGGCATTTGTTAATAATTACGGATTACTTAATTATTTAATTTTTATTTTTCCAGAAATTGCTGAATAAATATTAAGTTATGTTAATTCTGTTGAAATCAGAAAAAATTGTCTACAATATGACGTAAAAATAAACACATGTCTCTATTAAGAAAAAAGAAGCTTGGGGCATTTTTAGGATACAGCTTATATATATATATATATATATATATATATATATATATATATATATATATATATATATATATATATATTGATCTTTAGGTTTTCGCGGCTGCTGTATGTACATCTGGTTTCTCGGGTGTTAATCCGCGTAGCCCTTCTGGTCTTCAAAAGACCGTTTGTTGCAAAACGACGTTTCGGCAAAGCCTCATTTTCCATTCTCAGGTTGGTAACTGTTTGCTTCTGCTTCGAGTTAGTCGAACTCAGCTAACTTCCTGTTGTGTGTGTTGCTGCTTATGTACCCTATTACTTTCACTCACTGCTTTCACTACCTTCACTTATTTGAAAGCAGTGAAGGTAGTTCCACCTAGAAACCATCAGTACATATATATATATATATATATATATATATATATATATATATATAGATTAGCAAGTGTCAGTACGCAAACTATTTCTACCCTCTGCACCGTACAAATTCATTTCCCTAGCAACCCCAGTATACCGCTCAAAGGATCGACTTTCTCCAATTCAAGTATCACGTACTCGAGACCATTTGCAGATCACTTCGGGACAAAAAGGATAATCGTTATATTCATCATGCAAGTGATGCGGATAATTTATATCTACCTTATTTGCAGTACAACAAATTTATGTATTTCATCTTGAGTTAACCACGCAAACCCGTCGTGAGGTAGATATTGACGCATACTCCATCCACATTAGTTTGTTGCACCCAAATACTGCAAAAACACTTTAGGACGATTAGGGCCAAAGTTTGGAACAAACTCGTAGTTAGCAATACTTCTCCGCTTAGCACAAGTACTCACTCGACCACGAATACCTTTCTTGAAAAAGTAGTACATATCCATATCAGTAGTAATTCTAACTGCACTTTCGTACATTTCAACATGCCATCCCACGCCAACCCAGGTATGGTAACATAATGTGTAGGTTCTAAACCATACATACCCAGACATATCAGTCTAAAGTTTTCGAACACGTCAGCAACAGTAATACGTCTAATTTTAAATATATATCCGCAAAGTCACCGAGTGCATTACACCTAAAGTGATCCCACACCAGTGAAAAGCTACAGTATTCATTATCGGTTATATTTCATCACGCTTTTATCGTAGAATTTACTGTTGGAGGGTACAAGTGACATCATCTAGTTTACTAAGGCTGTCTACGTACGCATATGGAAAATTACCTGTCTTCCTAACTAATTTAAAAACGTCATCGTCACCAAAATATTCCCTTGTCTCTATACATTGTTCGTCTGATAAATTCTGAGATAGAGCATTTAAGGATGCAGCCATGAGGCTACAACGAATTGCAAATTAATGTATTGCTTTTCCCTAAGACCGCGACTATTTATAAATTGATCTAAAAAAATATGCTTTCCGAACGTTATATATTTCTCACTATTCTCACTATTACGTTAAGTTCCTCCGTTTCACTCGTTAAATGTTTGATGAACACATGAACATCGTAACCACTCAGATTATAGAAAAAAACTGGGATAAATCATTGTAATTGATAGTTTAAATTACCAATCGAATGTGCAGTACCATGATTTTTACCAGTCACGTGACACTGATCTCGTACTTTATATAATAAAGCTTGAAAATCTGTGTATATCACGAATGGTAGAGACGTCTGCTTTTGATAGTTCCGAAACGCAAGTATATTTTCCGCATAGAATTCCCCCATTCTGTCTTTTCCTTGTTTCAAGTCATTTAGTGCACACGAAGTTACAGTCGTGCGCTACGTGACGAGTTAATTGCTCCTGTGTTCTAAAGTAATAAAGACATGAATCACTAAAATATTTTGCCCCATTACGTTGGGTTATTTGGATGCTAAGTAAACGAGATATTTTTTTTATCGAGATATAATGCTGGTTTTCTGTTTAGTTACTAACAGTAATAATTTAACATGTACATACGGTTTAGCCTTCGTATAGTACAGAGAACCCACTACTTCTGTAACACGCTCACCTTTACGATACGTATCACGAAAGTTGATATGTTAGACAGATTAACAGGAAACTATACTATCCCAATTGAAGAGCGTTCTGAAATCGGGGTTAGAAATTGTCCGCTGTGGTATCCCCATCGGTGTCACTAATGCGGAGACAATAGCCCATGCAAAACAGTAATTATCATTATTCTTCACATAAACTATGGTATGTTTATGCACAATTTTGACTAGTACATTTATATATCAAGATACCGTGGTGGGGGAAAATTTCAACATCTTTATCTCTAAATATAAGAATTGCACCAGCGACCAGCCTACAAATTCGTTACATTACATTATACCATTGCTCATAGCACACACCAGAATATTTTTGTTGAAATTCTGATTGGCATCCAAAATTGCCATTATTTTTTTAAAATAGCCTTCTAACATTATTCCGGCACTCAAAATGTTATACTTTGTTTGAAAGGATTTTATTTCAGTACTCCTCTATTGTTTACAAAGTACAAACCAAACAACTTAACATTACTTTTCAGGGAAAGGTGTTTCTACATCTGAATTTGCATTACTTTTAAAAGATTCTCTTTAACATCACTCATAAATTGTTTGCATGTCAGTATGAGTATTGTGTGGAGATACTCTGTACGTAACAATGCGTTGCTTAAACGCATTCCGAATTACTTCAACCCCAGTATCAATGAGTAGACACACATTTGCAGTGTATAATATAAAAAGCTTTATTTTGCACAGGATCTTTGCACCGTTCCGTATTACGCTTCCTTAAATTGTTCAAACCTGACGGTCCTTGTTGCGGAAAGGAATCAGCAATTTTCTTATTGGTGGAAGAAGGTTGCACCACATTGCATATTGGTTTATGGTTTCGAGGAGTAGTCAGCTGTATGGTGGACACAGCTGCCTGCCTCCCTGAAAGTGGGGTAGATGATGGCGTTCTTGTCCAACACACGGTTCGTTTATTGCGAACTAGAGATTCCTTTCTAGAAAACGTTTTCAAATATTCACATTAAAACACTTTGTATCTGTAACAAAGAAAATGTATAAGTAAACGTAAGTAATAGATGCAAGGGTAGTGTTACGTCTGCAGTTATGATTCAATTTGTAACACCTTATTACACGTTTAACTGTTACATCTTTGTTTCATTTAACATTTAGTTCCATCTGGTGGATGATGAATATATCAGGTTGAGTAGTAGATTACTTTATGGGTAGGGAAACAATAACAGGAGTAGTGAGGATGGTAGGCTGTTGCTAGTCACACACATTCTACCCAGCACTGCACTTTACCCTACAATTCGCTTTGGACTAGAGAAAAGTTATTAAAATCAACTCAATACATTCCGAGGAGAAGATACTGCGTTATCCATTGCATCTCTCACCGTTGATGGTACAGGTAATCCTTGCTTTAGCGCTGCGCTGCTGAATAGCATTATATTGCCTAGATAATGCTGTCATTTATAAACCATTCATTATCTACAAAGTCGGAAACACACGTAGGTCTGAGGATAACTATCTCCTGTTAATATGAGTCAGTAGTAAAGGTAAGTAACCCCTAGCGCAGGAAGTGTTTATATTGATGTCACACGCAACGTACAGATATGTTTATGCTATTCCAGTTGAAAATAAATCGATATAGAAAATTAATGCTGAAAAATGAATTTATCGATAAATATGTAATAGATTTTAATTATAGAATTAAATCAGTAAAAAAGTAAAGCAGAAAAGAGAAAAGAGAATTTGTAGTTATAGATTATGATGATAAATGCATTTTAAATAATTTATATACAAAAATTATATTAAAAAGTATTACAATAAATTACATTATCCGCAACAAGCTTATCTAAAAATAACATCATACGTGACGTACTAGTTAAAAAAGTAATGAATTTGGTGATAAATATGTAATTACATCATATTTCAAAAATGCATAATGATAAAATGCATTTAGTAGTTTAAAATGAAAAATTTGATAATAAGTAAGGACTCGTGTATATAAACAAATTTTAGCGCGAATTTGATAATAAATGTCTATTTACATTAATGCAATAATGTCTAAAGCAATACCCAGTTTAGTACATTCTAGAACAATCTAAGGAAGATAATATCGATTGAATAATTGAGCAATAATAAATAACATTCCTACATCAGGATGGTCATTTTATTCCTAGAATAATGAGATCGAAAACCACATTCTCAACATTGAAAAGAATTCGATATAAACACTGAATTCAATAGATACATAAATTCAGTTATTATCCTTAAAGAGATTAACTGAAGAACTAAGGGATGAGAAGGTGTACAATCTTCAGGCATACATTGAACAAATCGAATTCGTTTATGGAGGCAACATAGATATTGATAAAGCCAAGAAGATAGTTAAACTATGGTCTGTTAATTATACAGGTAAAATATTCTTTTTCATTTAAAAATTAATAAATAATACTTATAGGATAGCCTGAATTATCATCACCGTCACCGCTACGTTACATTATTACTATTGCACATACATTAAATTTCTTTGTATAGAAAAAATTGTAATAAAGGAATATATGTAATGTCTGAAGTTGTTTACCTATTCCTATAACTTATACGAGTTAATATATAAAACTGTGCAAGTAAAGTAAAACATGTGTTAGCATAATTAAACGAATTCGTTTATACATTGCATTGAAAACAATCTAATATTAAAGGATAAATCAGATGTAATAAAATACTTACCTTTTTTCTTTTTTTTTTCTTTTTTAATTTTATAGTTTCTCAAACTGTTATGTTGATGGCAGGCTGATGTTTATGTTTTAATTTTTCAACTTTGACAAAATTGTTTACATCTTTAATAATTTTAACAGATATTACTACTGACGAAGATAACTGTAAGTGTTATCGAAACGTTTAGATTGTATAATTTAAAATACACCATTAAAAAACCCAAAAAAGATAAGTATTTTATTATGTGTGATAATGGTAAAAGTTTACATTTTCATATAAATCAGATGATTTATTGCAAAGCTTCACACATCGTATTTTGTAGCATAGTATTTATGAGGTAAGTTATTCCATATTGCAATCAAATTTTCAACACTCAATTGTAGCAATGCACATATTATGCATCGAGTACTCTCACCATCGCTTCAAACTCTAATATTATACGATCCATCTAAAAATAATAATAATGTGTACGTGATTAAAATATGGTTACGTACTTACGCTGTAATTTCCGCTACTATATGTACTTCCTATCACCATCACAGGTAATAAACGAATGTATGATGGCTTGAGGAGGCAACTAAGCTTCATTATCACTATTATGTCGTCACACTTTGATTATCTCTCTATAAATAGAGTGGTGAGATAGTTCGAGGGTTAGCTGGCTAAATTAGTCGAACTACATAGTTGCTGAACAAAGTTAGTGTTTAACGGATACGATAAATAATAATAATGTATACCTAATATAGGAAATGTGTGGGATGTCGATGATGAGGCTAATTATTCATGGACCTGATAAGTTTAAAGGTAATTAGTATTCCATTACAGATATCTTATTAGAAGCTTTGTTGTAAAACGTTTATTGTTAACGCGGGCGCTATTTCCAGACAGTTAGTTCTACAGTACCAGAAGTCAGAAGTTAAATAAGGTATGACTTTAAACCTGTAGTACAATTATTTTAAACAATAAACGACATATGTTATCTGCATTTTGATGTGGAGGAATGGAACGAAATCTCAAACATTTTTATTATTCTGCAATTAGAAATTAATAAATAATATTTATAGGATAGCCTGATCCATCATCGTCATCGCTACCTTTTTTGTAGGAGTGGAAACCTCTTTATAGGCACCAAGCGCCTTAAGATTTATCAGCGCATGGTAGTGTACGACTATACTTTCCTCTAGGTCAGTACTACCCACTAAAACCACTCCTGGCCTAGTGTGTATGCCAAGCAGGTACCGTTTACTACATTACTTCTGCATAGCGTAGCCTTATTTCTTTGATTTTCAGCTTATGTGCTTTGTGTTTGTCCTTTATCGTCTAGCTCTTTGTTTATCATGATGGCTCGCATCATATCTGTTACTGCGTCCCATTTGTCCTTTGCTTCCACCAAGAAGTCTGCCACGTTTCCTTCTGTTACCTTGGCGCCACAGTTTAACTCCGCTTTCGTTCTTTCATTTGCCGTCTCGCACAACAAAAGATTGTGTGTCAAGGTGTATCATCTTGTTTGTAGTAGTTGCAAATACTGTGCAAAGTTTTATTAAACCTTGTTAAGTATGAGTTAAAATTACGATGTCCAGACGGTGTTGATGTGATGTAAGAATCAATTTCTCCCAATTTCCTCATACAGTATTGTTGGATGTCTTCCACAAAGGTTTTTACACAGACATCATAATTTTCCCAGTCTTTCTTCCACTCGTCCAGAGTGTTTTGCCTTGCTCCGTTGATTGAGTAACTTTTAGTTATCCTATATTTCGTCTCTTTTAGCAAGAGGCTGGTAACATTCCCGCTATTGCTAGTGCTGCTTTAGACGTTACGGTTCTATATCCAGATATTACTTCTAAGTGCCATTTTTCTATTGACCCTATCTATAAGGTTCTCATATCGTTTATATCTTATAGCGGTTTCTTTTAAGTAGTCAATATTTTTGTCTTTTATTATTAGCATAAGCCACGTTCTCGACATTCTTACCAGACCAGTATTAATATTCTATTGTGATATATATTCCACAGCGTAGGTCCTAGAACCGAGCCCTACAGTACTCCACAAGTGGTCTTAAACTCCCGTCTTCAACTGTATTATTTTAACTAAATAATTTTCTAATGTCGGCATTATTTAGCGCATTTACGTGCTTCCACGGAGCTGGGTTAAAAGCGTTTTGGACGTCGATAGCTATTATTAGGCATATCTCTCTATTTTTGTATGCTTTTCGCTTAATTTTTTTAGGAATTTGTAGCACTTTGTTGATTGCGTCTATTGTTGACCGCCAATTAAGTCAATTAAGCATATAGGCCTGTATGCTGTAGGTTCAGATGGGTTTCTATGTAGCTTTTCGATTAAAACCAGGTTACCAGTTTTCCATATCTGTTTTTTATACATTTGTCCATCACTTTTTCCTGTGTTTGTATAACGTGCCTTACTTCGGGTGGTATTCCATCTGGGCCCGATGATTTGTTGGTTTTGATTTTTAGCGGCTACATTGAGTAATTTCTTGTCTGTTGATAGCTGTATTTCGTGTTCAAGTACGATAATTGGAGGTCATTCGGTGCTATTGTGTTTGGGAAAGAGTAACTCAACTTGTTCTGCGAGTCGTTTGCTGCTTAAATTGTACCTTGGTTTTAACTTAAGCTTGTCGCTGACGATTTTATGCGCCTTCCCCCATGCATCGGTCTGTAATTCGTCCATGCCTTACTTTTTGCAGAGAATCTGGCTTGTTTCAATTGTTTTCTGGCGGTTTTGTACAGGTTTGCCACTATCCTTTTGTCTACTGCGCTGTCTGCTTTTTTATTTGTTCGGGCCCATACCCTTCTAGCTTTATGCAGGGCTTCTGCAACTTCTGGTGTCCACCAATACACCGCTAGAAGGCATGTTTAACGGTTTCATTAATTTTGAAGTGTATCTTGCAGATACCTTTAATTTTATATGAGAGCTCTTTTGATGTTAGTTCGCCGCTTAATATTGTTTTGACGCAGTGGTTTTTAAATTTTTCCCATGAGGAGTTTGAAATCATCCATCGCGCTCTTTTTAAAGCTTTATTGTCTGGTTCCTGTTTATTTTTTTGTGCGTCCTTATCGACAATTTCGTAGGTAATTGTACGGTGATCACTTCGATCTTCCTGCATTGTGTTTACATTCCAGTGTTTGATCTTGTCTGCTATGGTGCTATATTACTTGTACATAGAGATACGTCTATTAAAGAAGTACCATTTGCATTTTCAAATGTAGATGTATTACCCCTGTTTATGGGTGCCATATCGTTGGCTTCGACCCATTCTTCGAGACACCTTCCTCTTTCATTAATGACAGGGGAACCAAACAGGCATAGTTTGGCGTTGAAATCGCTGGCTATTAGTACGCCTTTATTTTTCTTTCGGACCCTTACGTGATTCTCCAGGTCGTCCATGTATGTCGTGAATTCGGCGTATGATTTATTCGGGAAAAACAAGAACAGTAGACAATTCAACACAAACAAAACTACGTTCACACGATTTACTTAACATATTAACGTCCCTAATTATAATAAAAGTATCACATTTTTTATCACAGATGCATTGTTGATTTAAACGTTTCTTGTTTGCCTCTTGCCCAATAATTAGGTTAATTTTTTTGTTTTTTACGTGTACTTCCATAATGTCAAGTGCTGCGGCACACTTGTTCATATTTAGCTGTAAGCAGTTGATTGCTGCTCGTGGGTTTCCATTTGCTTTAGTTGTGTCTATTGTTTTTCTTTTGTCTGTTAATCTATGAATTTTGTAATTAATATGTGTGTTTTTAGAAGCCATTTGGTCCATCTCGTCTTTTCTGGAGGCTACATTCCTCAAAGTCCTCTTCCTCGTATATTATGTTTGTTTCTTCGTTTGGTTCATTTTGTTGGTTTTCTTGTCTAATCACGAGATCTATAGTTGTTGCTGTTTTTCTGTTTGCTATGTTTTTGTAGCTTACATGTGTTTTTCTCCTCTCTTAGCATTTATTAGGGATTTCTTAAATTTAGGTCCACTTGTCCACTTCCACTGCTATGGCCGTATTTCTTGCGTATAGGGCAGTGTTCGCTGTTATCGCATGTTTTCCGATCGTGCCCTTCTACTTCACATCTATAACAGCATCTCGTTCTGTCTGGTCCTACGCATTCTCTGATTATGTGATCATAACCTGAGCATTTCCCACATCTGCGTACGGGTACTCTTTTTGTAACGCTACATTCCGACATTCCTACCCTTATCTTTTTTGATGAGTATAACTCGGCTTTGTTTTTGCTAATTGTGCAAGTTGCGGCAAGGGTGTTGTTTGCATTTGGCCTCAGAACGCTAAGTTCGTAGTCTCCTTCATGGAGTATTTTGTTTAATGTTTCCTTCAATTCGTCTTTCTTGGTATTGGCGTCCATCCCTCGTATGTGGACACCCTTCCCCTTTTTTCGTCGTAGTTCTCTAATTTCTCGGCCGCTAACACTTTTTTGTATAGTGTTTTCAATTTTTTATAATTTATTTGAATCTTTCTTTACCAAAATAAGTAACTCTCTCCCCTACAGCTTATACTGCGTCGTTGCTCTGTTTAATACTTCTTTAACCTCCATAAGTGTGTCCTTATAGGTCTTTCCTTTCGTGTTTACAACTAGCGCGTACGTGTTTTTTCTGCGCGTTCCTTGTCCTTGTGTTAGTTGTTCTACTGGTCGGTCCGTGTATAGCATGACTGGCCTAACTTTTTCTAAAGATACATTCTGCTATTAGTGTCAACCTTTCTATGCTTACTACTTTTATTTTGTGAATGGCAATCCATTCCCTATCACCCATTTCATTTTCTAGTTTAGCTGTTCCCAAATATTTATTATTCCCCGGAGACCACTATTTTAACAATACTTTTAGTGCTAACGGTAATTTCCTTACTTTCTTTTGTCTTAGTGGTGATCGTCTGTTCAATAATGTCGAAATCCTTCTTTGTATTGCTTTTGGATGTCCGTCTCTAGACCTGCATTTCCAATCATTACTTTTACAGCCGCATCCCTTCTTCGTAGAGGATGTCCTACTATAATTTCCGTTTTTTCGAAATTTTCGTCGCTTAGGTACAGTTCCGATGAGTTCTTAGATATTTCGTAATTATTTATATCGGCTAGATTAACGGATGGTACATGGTATTCTATATTTCTTATATCAAGTTTAAGTAATCTGTGCCTACTTTCACTTTCCTTCCTATATAATTCTTTCACTTTGGTAATCAATTGCATTTCCTTATTTTGTAACTGTAGCGCTCTAGCTCGATCTCTTTTTCTCTTAGGACTATGTCTACTCTTTTAGTTTTTTAGATTTCCTCTTCGGCCCAAGATCAGTTTTTCGCCCTAATAATTTCGACTTCAGTTTCAAGTTTACTCGGCGACATTTTGACATCTACGTCGTACGTCGATATGTCAGTCTGTTGCCATCTATTTTCTTCGTGCCACTGTTTTGTAGAGTCTCTATTAGAACATCTGCATTACTTTTAATTCTAGTTGTTATGTGTTTTATTTCTGTTTTGGTGGTGGTGTTTACTTTCACCAGCTTGGCTAAATCGTTTTCATATTTTAGTGACATGTTAATAGCCTCTGTGATGTTAAACACAGTAGGGCATTCTTTTTTGTTTATAATAGGTCTTTCCTCCATGTACGTGTTTGTTAGCTTTCGTTTTTTGTCTCCAGCTCCTAGAGAGTTTCATCTTTATAAAGCTTCCTTTTGTTTTAAGGTTGGTTTTTGCTCTATCAAATATAAATTGGTCTATTTTAGGGGTACTTCCTGCAGTTTTACTAGAAATTCGCGACGTAGTCGCGTCCATTTCGTTTAGCGATTGTCTTCTTTGCATTTTTGTTAGTCTGTTATCCATGTTCATCCCACGAGATGGGTCCATGTATAGCTCCCGTGAGTCAGTGGGCGCATGGCCCACGGGGGGAACTTTATACTATGGAAAGCCCCAGTTTCCCCATAGGCGTTTCAACGGTATCGATCAGACTACCCCCTGACCACGCTTGGGCATCCCCTTGCGCAACCCCTTCGGCACCTAGAACTGCCAAACGACCTTGCCGTTGTGGAACCATTTATAGAGTTGCCATCCTCGTAATCTTCACTAACTTATATTATTACTATTGTGCATAAATTTCTATTTCTATTTATATACTGTACATATAAAAAATTATAATAAAAGAATATTTGTAATGTCTGAAGGTAAAATAATACATACATCATCATAATTAAACAAATGTATTTATTTCATTGAAAACAACCTAATATTAAAGGAGCTGGCACATCTATACGGTGAACATCAAATAATTTATTCCAATGCTTCGTACATCGTGTTTTGGCGAGTAAGTGTCTACCATCCCGATAGTAATGAGGCAACTGATTCTATATTGCAAGCAAATTTTCACCGCCTAATTGTAACAACGCGTATCTTATTATGCGCCAAGTACTCTCAATCATCGCTTCAAACTCTATGATTACAAGATCCATCTAAAAATAATTATAATAATTAGTAAATAATTAAAAATATGCTTACGTACTTACACTATAATTTCCGCTACTATATGTACTTGCTATCGCTATCACACGTAATAAACGAATGTATGATGCCTTAAATATTCAACTAAGCTTCATTCTCATGCACATTATTATGACGTAATACTTTGTATTATGACGTTGCTTTAAATAGGGTGGTGACATATTTGGACAATTAGTTAATAAAAAATCAATCGAATGATATAGATTTTGAACAAGGTGAGTTTTTAACGGATACGATTATAATAAAGCATACCTGGCATAGGAAATATACGGGATGGCGATGATAAAGTTAATTATCCATGGACTGATATCTAAAGCGTCTAAAGGTAATTAGTTTTTACGGTATAGACATCTTATTAAAACCTTACTTTTACAACGTTCTCTAGTACTTAAAGTCGGAAGCTCATTAAAGGATAATGACTTTAGTACAATTATTGTAGACAACAATTAACGACATTGCCATTTTGACATGGAGCAATCGAAGAAAATCTCGAACATTAAAACTGGGCATCTAATACGTCAAACTCTAAAATTTGACGAATCTGGGAAAGCTACCTTTAGAGATTATGGTATAAAAGCTTAATTGGCGTTTATCAGCGATGAAGAAAAGCGAATCAGAATAAACAGAGAAAACAGTTAAGTATTATTATCGCAACCGGCAATCGACCTATTCTTTTCAGCTGTGGGTGTGATAAATCAGAACCTGAATGATATAAATTGTAATTATTCGGTTTATGAGGATTTTACAAATGAAGTAGCAACGAATGTATATAAGACCTGGGCGATGAAGAAAGTATATTAGAAGCAAATTTTTCTGTCAAAATATTAGATTTCTTTCAGCATTAATAGACCGTACTCGTAATGTAAAGATTATTCATTTTTAACTGAAATTTTGCACATTTTTCCCCAAAAATTTGTAAAAGATGCAAAAAATGAAACGCATATTATGTAAAACAGTATTTTAATAGAGGTTGATTATGGCTCTAACTAGTGGTATATTTTTAAAAGTAGATTTAGGTACTTCAATTGTTATGGTGGGAAAACTTGAAATTTGAGACAGGTACTAATGAGGGAGCTCACATACTAATTACAGGACTCCTGAACTTGTTCCCGGGTCTTCATCCCTTGTCTGGTCTTCGAATCCCTTGCTTACTATGGCAGGAACTGATGTTTCCAAACGTGTAACTTCTAGTTGAAGACGTCTAACTTCCCGTTCCAGACGCGTAACTTCCAACTCCAGGCGCGTATATTCCAGTATGTAGATTTTCCTACATAAAATTTGTAACAGATGTGAAAAATAAAACTCATAGCTATACAACTTTATTGAGCTTCATAAGTTTTGCTAAAACATTATATAATTGCGCTAATAAGCCCTTATTTGCACAATGAATATTAAACATGGAAAGGTCGACTTTCTCTGATTGCATCACACAGTCAGTAAACTCGTTGTATTCGTAAATTTGATTCCTTTCCATAAAGAATAGATTTCCGTTAATATATCTGAATGTTAATTTATTATAAGTTTTCTTATGAACGAATAAGTTCAAAGGTAAATATGTAATTAAAAATTGTTATTAATTTTATTAAATACATTAATAAAAAGTTTACCTCGAGTAAGATTTGAACTTACGACTTTGATAGACTACTCTAGCAAAATACAGGTCGTAAGTTCAAATCCTACTCGAGGTAAGCTTTTTATTTATGTATTTAGCAAAATTAATAATAATTTTTAATTACATATCTGAATATTCTTATTATTTTCGGCGGTACATTTGGAGCAAGTTCTAAGCGGGCTCGATATATGTACTATTTAAAGGAAATATCCAAACTCAATTCTCGGCGAACATATACAATCGCTTGGTTAGGATCAAATATTGCTCAATATCGATATAGCATAAGCCGGGAGCAGGTAAAGCAGGCGTTGTCTTAGCAGGGGTAGTAGTAATTTCGGCTAAAGTAGATGTAGTAGAGGTAGTGGGGTATAGTGAATGGATCCTCATCCGATGCTAAATCATGAAAATGTTTCTCATGATATGCAAACATGACAGAATTTCCATCATGAGTATGTTGCAATCCTAAAGCATGTCCAATCTCATGTAGTATTACAGTAAAGTAGCTAATTTGATTTTCAGGGGGTCGTGCGAGACTTTACTCTCTACACGGTAACTTAGGATGGACTTTCTGCAATGGTATGGATGTGTTACGTATGTGTTGATAGCATCTTGGTTGGCACATCTCGGGGTGGTTAATAATTTTACGTTATCATCATTTAGCGTACCATTAGCAGGCAGTCGATAGTATTCTTGAAAGGATTTCAATGCACCTCTAATGATCAAACTATGATTATCTATCGACGCACCCGCGCCTTCCTGTATGTAATCATATGCATGCAAATAAACCTCAGCCATCTCCAAATTGCTTTCGTCGTCACTACTAGTAATTAGTGCAGTAGTACGGCACAGTACTGCAAACACTGCAAAAGCCTTTAATGAAACTAACAGAGTTATAAATAAGCAAAAGAAACTAGTTTATTCAAATATAACCATTATTGATAAAATAACATATTACATTTTACGTATAAATTAATACATAATGCAAAATAACGCAATTTGCCGAAGTATCGGCGGCAAAGCCCGAAGATATTTCAACTTCCAATTTAGACTCAATAACTACGTTATGAATACTCTCGTTTTGAGCAATACAGTTAATTACAAATATCGGCTGATTTAAATTGTTCGTAACTAAGAATAGAACCTTCGTAAACATCCATATACTTGTTATCAGGGAAAACGAGATTTTGCTTTCGTATAGATATCTTCTATTATAAATATTTGCTTTGATATTCGAGATATTTAAGTCATCGAATTTTGCTGCACTCTCTTCGCTATTATTAGGCTTCTTGGTATGGAAAGCAATCAGTAACCACTGAGGTCGTTGAACGCCCGTACGGCTCTTCACCGCCCAAACCATTGACATTGATGGATGAAGGATGGATATATGTATAAATCTCGAGCATGAAACGCAACTTGCATCGGCGAATTTTTATTAATCTTCTGATAGACAACCTCATAGCATCGTTTGGAATTACATACGGAACTTTGCATCTAATATTATCAAGTCAATCTTAACATCCGTTTCGCCGCTATAGCAGTCCATGTCGGTTTTGGAGTGAACCAATACCAGCTCTTGACGTATGTTGGCTAGAAGTATGGTAAGACCCTCTGCAAATCCTAACACATGCTTGAGCGGTATGGAAGCGCAGAAGGCGGTCTTGGTTCTGTTTAACAGTTGAGTAGGCTTGTTTTACTGACTCCATTCTGCATGCGATAAACAGATACTTTGATCTGAAGTATATGAGCAAAATCCTTCAATGATGCTGTTTTTGACTGGTAAACGTACAGTTTCAATCACTTCAGTGTATTATTGTTTGCTCTTAGAATAAAGTCGATCGTGTCATGCTGGTTAATCTTACGCTGTAGAAATCAGTTAATCTCTTTATGCTCGCTAGTTTGCGTAACACCTTAAAGGCCTTTTCAGCAGCGGATAGACTGACATCAATAGATTTCTTCAGATTACTATCTTTAAGCATACGTTTAATGTATTTTCGAATAGGTTCTAAAACTCCTCTTAAATAATCTAGCTTAAAGATGGTAATCTGAAGAAACTTATTGATGCCAGTCTATCGGCTGTTAAGAAATCCGTTAAGATTGCCGGTGGAAAGAAGAAGGTGCAAGTGTCTAGAATCATTCCGATACCTAAAACTTCCATTGCTAATACCCCTATTCACCGGTCTCACATCCGTAGGTGCTCTTGCCGGTGGTGCGAGAGGTATAGCTAAAGCTATCAACAACGCTTGGGCTGCGAAGGAGCAATTGGAGTAAGCTCAACGTCATAACGAAACAATAGAGACGGTGGCTCTAAAGAGCGGCGGAGGACCTTATTTGAAGCCTTATAAGAAGGGGTGTGCTTTATACTTAAAACCATATCCAAAAAACTCATAAACTTGCCGCGGAAAGTACTAACCGATTCCGATCTAAATAAGTATGCTAAAGATGAGCCATTCTTTAGAGGAGTGATTATTCGCGATGCCTTTGCCACATAAACCGCATCTTACGATAAGGAGCAGAATTATAATACATTTATATGTGGAGATTTATGTCTAGATTTTCTATATAATAAATAGCTTGCAATATTATTTCTTTATTTCCCAAACGTTTACGTTAACGGGTGCGGGAAACGTTCCCAGTGCAACGTATTTTCCGCTAATCGTTCTTGATCATAATTGCCAGTATGGAGTAGGATTGCTAAGATTCTACGGTTGCAGTTGATTACGAAATATTCAAGAGGGCAACAACAAGTTTTACTATATTACGCAAACTGGCGGGCATAAAGAGATTACGATTGCAGGTGGTGTATATGAAATTGTGGAGATTAACAAATTTCTACCGCGTGACATTTACGCGCATAACACGATCGGCTTTATTTTAAGAGCAAACAATAATACGCTAAAATGTCCAGCTAAATCTATACATATCGTGGACTTTAGACAGGCGGATTCTATTGGCTACTCACCTAATGTGTACAGAGCAGACCACACCCACGAATCTGATCTGGATATTCAAATAATTCATGCTACAAATATACATGTGGAGTGTAATTTAACTGGAGGCGCATACAGGAACAGTGACCAATCCTCGTGTTTGACGTACACGTTGAACCACGTGATAAATTAAATCAAGGAGCCATCTACAGTTAGTTATTTACCTGTACTTACACGTCGTATAGATAACGTAACCTTAAAATTGGTAGATCAAGAGGACCGATTAGTAGACTTCGGTAACGAGAAAGCAACTATTAGATTGGAACTGAAGAAGTACGGGTCTTAAGATTTTCAGCAGTAGGTCTCTATCTGCAGACGAGAGCAGATCAGTAACCGAAGACGACGTTCAGTTTCTACAATATCTCGGCTACAAAGTAATAAGATGATATGGAAGAAGCGTTGAAAAGTTTATTAACCGGGCTCAGGTACGAGGATATGATGGTGGAATGTGATCGTCAAACTTATTATCCATACATAACAAACGCATACATAAACTCTCCATTAACCCCCCATTATGCCAGTTATGCCCAGCGGGTCATTAAACACCCAGTCCCTATTCACGTGGCAACCTTTCTTACTAATATGTATCTTGTGTTGCTAGTCCTAGGAAACTTATGGTAAATGCTCATTTGGTATTTAGTTTCAAGAGCGAGCATTTGACGTTTACTTGAGATCGCTTTATTTCAACATTTTCTTAGCAATTATTTGTGTGACTAAAATATCTACTAGTAATTACTGGTAAGTTTTAAGGAACTAAACCATTATTAGGTGTAATGAGATATGTAAGTTCTAAAAAGCATAAAACATCTACTTGTAATGTTAGATTATATCTAGTTCGGCGCATTAGTCAGAGACGGACTCCTAAAATTCGCTGGGTCGTTAACGACCCGCTAGGCATATGAGACAGGTGATATTTTTGCTTACAGGAAAAAACGTGTTACAAGTGCAGAGATTTTGGATGAAATTGAACGCCTAGATGAAGAAGAACATGTGTCAGATTGTATTTATATTACACCGTACAATGATACTGGAAATGAATGTGACGAGGACTCAGGTGGAAGAGGTCGAGAATGAAGAAGAAACTGAAGATCTGACTGAGATCTTTGATGAAAGTAATGAGCCAAAGAAGAAAAGAAAGAAAGTTACCAAACAAAAAAAGGTAAAGAAAAAACGTAACTGGGAAATTTTCAAAATGCTCACCAAAAATTTAGTACACAATATTTATGTTTTGCCCCTAACGTTATCAGAACATAGTAAACCTTTAGAGGTTTTTCTTTCTAAAGATGTACTAGAACAGTTAGTCAAACATACTGTAATGTATTCTACTACAAAAAATTGTCGTTTAGAAGTGGGGACCGACGAACTTATTGTATTTATTGGTATATTACGTTTGAGTGAGTATGAACCTACCCCAAGACGAAAAGAATATTTTGGGAAGGACGTTATGATTCTCGCAACATCCTTCGAAGAAATATTCAAATTCGTCTATACTGATAATTTAAATCTTGCCCAAAATGACAATGTGGCAAAATTACGCCCCCTTATTGAGGCAATAAGTGAAACATTTGTAAGATATGCACCGGTCACCTCTTACTTGTCTATTGATGAGTCAATGATACCATATTTTGGACGCAACGGGTGCGAACAATTCATTAAAAATAAACCTACTGTCTTTGGCCACAAAGCATGGATCCTAGCAGGTCCTTAATCTTTAACGCTTTCCAAGTTGATATAATACAATAAGAGGTGGCTGCCTAATACGGATTTAAAATAAATTACAAGTAAATTAATGTTAATATTTATTTTTTATATCAAAACGTGTGCCTAATATTCTACAAGAAAGATTATACAGTGTTTAAGCCAATATTTAAAACAAAAAAAAATTATTTAAAGGCAATGAACGATCATAAAAGGTGAAACTGACCTTAAATTGATCATATACAAAAGTGTTTGAAATTATATGACGAATAACCGCAGTTAATTAAATTTTGTCATATTAGTAAAATGTCAACTATTCCTACATTATTAAAGGCTACATTTTGAGGTGTTAGATGACATGTTTTTCGAATATTTATTTATCAAGAGCCGTTTTAACACTATTTCTAAAAGAACAATGCTGGTTTACAAATAACAATAATTATCTCATTAAATCAAACCTTTGCAGTTCTTCAAACTCAAAATATGGTTCCATTTCATTTAAACGTCTCAGAGAGTGTTCACGATAAGATGACATAAGTGCAAGTTCACCACCTAAATCTCTAGGTAGATAGCGCCTAGGGATGTGATTTTTATAAAAAAATTCCATGTTTGATGGAGAATGAAAATGTACCTGTAACACATAATTGACCCATTAATACATTTTCCAATAAACTAATAATTATGATGAGTGAAAAAGGGTGCATGCGCCAAGTGTTATTAAATTACCATTACCACAATTAAATAGTATAACAGTAAACTAAAAACCCCATTGCTGTATCTACCTACTAACGGACTAACACACCCACACACCCGCACGTCCCCATACTCACACACTCACTAACTCACACACCCTCAGACACTCTCTCACACACACCACACACACACACACAAACACACACACAAACACACACTCACACACTCACACACACTCACACGCACTCACACTCACACACACTCACACACACACACCACACCTCACACACTCACACACTCACACTCACACACTCCACACTCACACACTCACACACACACACACACACCCAGACACTCACACACTCACACACTCACACACTCACACACTCACACACCCACTACTCACACACTCAACACTACCATCACACACTCACACACACTCACACACACACCACTCACACTCTCACCACACACTCACACACTCACACACTCACACACTCACACACCACACTCACACACTCATCACTAACACTCACACACACACCTCAACACAACCTACGACTACACACCCACACTCACCTCACACTCACATCTCCAACACACTCAACACTCACAACCACACTACCAACACTCCACTCACACATCACACACCACACACACTCACACACCATCACACCACACTCACACACTCACACTACACACTCACATCACACTCCACACTCACACAACTCACACACTCACACACTCACACATCCACACACCCACACACCACACACCTCACACACTCACACACTCACACACACACACCACACTCCACACTCACACACTCACACACTCACACCTCACACACCACACACTCACACACTCACACACATCACACCACCTCACACACTCACACACTCACACACTCACACACTTCACACACTACACACTCCACACACTCACACACCACACCACACTCCACACCACATCACACACTCACACACAACCACACATCACACTCACAACTCACACTCACCACTACACACTACACACTCACACACTCCACACACTCACACACTCACACACTCACACACCACACACTCACACACTCACCCACACACATCACACACTCCACACTCACACACTCAACACTCAACACTCACACACTCACACACTCACACACACACTCACACACTCACATCACACTCACACATCCACACCTCACACACTCACACACTCACACACTCACACACTCACACACTCACACCCCACCTCACACTCATCACACACACACTCACACACTCACACACTACACTCCACACACACCACATCAACACCACACACTCACAACTCACACCAACCTCACACACTCCATCACACTCACACACTCCTCACACCTCACACACTCACCTCACACATCACACACCACACCTCACACTCACACACTCACACACACCACACTAACTACACCTCACACACTCCACACACTCACACATCACACACACACACACACCACACACTCCACTCACACTCACACTCACACTCACACACCCTCACACACCTCCACACACCCACCTCCAACACCACACACCACACACTCACACACTCACACACCACACACTCCACACACTCACACACTCACACACTCCACCACACACCACACACTCACACACTCCACACTCACACACTCACACCTCACACACTCACACACTCACACCACACACCACACACTCCACACACTCCACACATCCCACACACTCACACACCACACACCTCACACACTCACACACTCACACACTCACACACTCACACCTACACACACTCACACACTCACACACTCACACACTCACACACTCACACACTCACACACACACCCACACCACACTCACACACTCACACACTCACACACTCACACACTCACACACTCACACACCCACACTCACACCACACCACCTCACACACTCACACACACACACCCACACCACCACACCACACACTCACACCACACCACACTCACACCTACACACACCACACCACACACACCCACACACCTCACACACTCCACCTCACACCACACACTCCACACTACACCACACACTCACCACCACACACCACACACTCACACACCACACACTCACACACTCACACACCACCTACACACCCACACCACACTCACACACTCACACACCACACCCACACTCACACCACCCACACACCTCACACACCCACACACACTCACACACTCACACACTCACACACTCACTCACACACCTCACACACTCACACTCCACACACTCACACACTCACACACTCACACACCCACACTCACACCCCACACTCACACACTCACACACTCACACACTCACACTCCACACTCCACCACCCACACACTCACACCACTCACACACTCACCACACACTCACACTCACACACTCACACACCACACACTCACACACACTCACACACTCACACACTCACACACTCACACCACTCACACTCACACTCACACACTCACACACCTCACACACTCACACACTCACACACCTCACACACTCCACACACTCCACACACCCTCACACACTCACACACTCACACACTCACACCTCCACACCACACACTCACACACTCACACTCACACACTCACACACTCACACACCACACACACTCACACACACACACTCACACACTCACACACTCACACACTCACACACTCACACACCACACACTCACACACCCACACACCATCACACACTCACACCTCACACACCACCACCCACACACCACACCCCTCACACACCACACACCACACCACCTCACACACCCACCCACACCCACCACCACACACTCACACACTCACACACTCACACACCACACCCACACACCCACACACTCCACACCACACACCACACTCACACACTCACACACTCACACACCCCACACACACCACACATCACACACTCAACCACTCACACACTCACACACCACACACTCACACCTCACACCCCACACACCTCACACACTCCACCCACCCACACACTCACACCTCACACCACCCACACACACTCACACACCCACACTCACACACTCACACCCACACACCACACACTCACACATCACACACTCACACACTCACACACTCACACCCACACACCACACACCACCACACTCACACACCCACACTCACACACTCACACACCCCCACACACCTCACACACCACCACACTCCACACTCACACACCACACCACACACTCACACACCACACACCCCACACACTCACACACCCACACACTCACACACCACACACCCCACACTCACACACTCACACCTCCACACCCACATCACACTCACACTCACACTCACACACTCACACCCACACCACACCCACACACCCACACACTCACACACTCACACACCCCACACACTCCACACTCACACCACCACACCCACACACTCACACACCACACTCACACACCACACACCTCACACACTCCACCACACCACACACTCACACACCCACACACTCACACACCACACCACACACTCACACCACCCCACACCACACCTCCCCCACCCCCCCCCCCCCCCCACCCACCACCCCCACACACCCCCACCCCACACCACACACCACACACCACCCACACACCACACCCACACCACCCACACACCCACACCCACACCTCCACACCACACACCACACACCACACACTCACACACCCACACCCACCACACACCCCACACACACCCACACCACACACCACACCACACACTCCACACCACACACCACACACCCACCACTCACACACCCACACCTACACACCCACACACACACCACACCACATACACCAACACACACCACACTCACCCCACACTCCCACACCACACACCAACTCCACACACACCCACCACACACCACACACACAACCACACCCACACCCCACACCACACCACACCCACACCACACACCCACACTCACCCACACCCACACCTCACACACCACACCCACACCACACTCCACACCACACCCCACACTCACACCCACACACCACACACTCCACCCACCACCCACACACCACACACACCCACACTCCACACACCACACACCCACACCACCACCCACACACCCACACACTCACACACTCACACACCCACAACACACCACACCTCACACCCCACACCCACACTCCACACCCCCCACACACTCACACACTCACACACCCACCACCCCCACACACACACACCCCACACCACCACACACCCACACCTCACACACACACCCACACCACACCCCACCCACACCACACACCCCCACCACACCCACACACTCACACACCTCCACTCAACACCCACACCCCACCCCACACACTCACACACCCACACACTCCACACCACACACCACACACCCACACCCCACACTCACACCACACACTCACACCCACCCACACTCCACACTCACACACCCCCCCACACCACACACACCACACACACACCACACCACACCACACCCCCACCACACCACACCCCCCACCCACACCCCTCACACACCCCACCCACCCCCCACACCACACCCCACCCACACACCCCACACCACCCCCCCACACCCCCACACCACACACTCACACACCTCCACACACTACACACTCACACACCCACCACCACTCACACACTCACACTCACACACTCACACTCCACACACTCACACTCACACACTCACACCCACACTCACACACTCACACCCCACCACACTACCACACACTCACACACTCACACACTCACCACACTCACACACCTCCACACCTCACACACCTCACACACACTACACACCCACACTCACACACCACACACTCACACACCTCACACACTCACACACTCACACTACTCACACACCACACTCACACACTCACACACTCACACACTCACACACCCACACCTCACACACTCACACACTCACACACTCCACACTCACACACTCACATCACTCACCCACACCTCACACACTCCACACACTCACACACTCCACACACACTCACACCACCACACTCACACCTCACACACTCACACACCCCCCCCCCCCCCCCCCCCCCCCCCCCCCCCCCCCCCCCCCCCCCCCCCCCCCCCCCCCCCCCCCCCCCCCCCCCCCCCCCCCCCCCCCCCCCCACACTCCATCACACACTCACACACTCACACACTCACACACTCACACACTCTCACACACTCACACCTCACACACTCACACACTCACACACCTCACACACTCACACACTCACACACTCACACCACACTCCACACACTCACACACTCACACTCCACACTCACACACTCACACACATCACACACTCTCACACACTCCACACACACCACACACCCTCACACCACACCTCCAACTCCACACCACTCCACACCTCACACACCAACTCCACACCACACCCACACTCCACACACCTCACACACTCCACACACCTCACACACCACACCTCACACACTCACACCTCACACCCACACCCTCACACACACTCCACACTCCCACACACTCACACACCACACATCACACCTCCACACACCTCACACACTCCACACCTCACACCACACTCACACACTCACCTCACACTCACACACCTCACACACTCCACACCCCACACTCACACACCACACACTCACACCCCACATCACCACACCCTCACCACACACTCACACACTCCACCACCCCCCCCCCCCCCCCCCCCCCCCCCCCCCCCCCCCCCCCCCCCCCCCCCAAAAAAAAAAAAAAAAAAAAAAAAAAAAAAAACACTCACACACTCACACACTCACACACACACACTCCACACACCCACACTCACACACTCACACATCACACACTCACACACTCACACACCCACACTCCACACACCTCACACACTCACACACTCACACACTCACACTCACACACCACACACTCACACACACTCACACACTCCACACACTCACACACTCACACACTCACACCCACCACACCTCACACACTCACACCACCACCACCCACCTCACACACTCACACACTCCCCACACTCACACCCACACACTCCACCACACCCACACTCACACCCACACTCACACCCTCACACACTCACACCACACTCACACACCCACACTCACACACTCACACACTCACACACCACACCACACACACCCACACACCACCACACCCACACCCACACCCACACCCACACCTCACACCCACACCACACCCACACCACACACCCCACACACCACACTCACACACACACACTCCACACACCTCACACACCACCCACACCACACACCACACACCCACACACCACACACCACACACCACACCTCACCACCCCACACTCCACACTCACACTCACACACCACACCACACACTCACACCACCACAACCACCACACCACACACTCACACTCACACCCACACCACACTCACACACTCCACACCACCACACCAACCTCCACCACACCACACACACCCCACACCCCACCCAACCACACCCACACCCCACACACCACACCCACACACACTCCACCACACACCACACACCACACTCCCCACACACTCACACACCCACACACACACACTCCACACCACACACTCACACACTCACACACTCACACCCACACACTCACACACCCACACACTCACACACCCACACACTCACACACCCCACACCACCACACACTCACACACTCACACACCACACACACACACTCCACACACCACACTCACACACCACACACCACCACACCACCACACACCACACACCACACACTCACACACTCACACACCACACACCACACACACTCACACACTCACACACCCACACCCACACACCCTCACCACACCACACACTCACACACCACACACTCACACACCACACACCACACACTCACACACCACACCACACCTCACACACTCACACCCCACACACCCACACCCCACACACTCCACACCCCACACACTCCACACACTCACCCCACACACTCACACACCACACACCACACACTCACACCACACACTCACACACTCACACCCACACACTCACACACTCACACACCCCACACACTCACACATCACACTCACACACTCACACACTCCACACTCACACCCACACCACACCCACACACTCACACACTCACACACCACACACTCACACACTCACACCACACTCACACACACTCACACTCACACTCACACACTCACACTCCACACACACTCACCACACACTCACACACCACACTCACACACTCACACTCCCACCACACTCCACACACTCACCCACACACTCACACACTCCACACCACACACTCACCACACTACCCTCACACACTCACACACTCACACACTCCACACACTCACACACACACTCACACACCACACCACCACACTCACACACTCACACACCACTCACACTCACACACTCCACACTCCACACTCCCACCACACTCCACACCCCCACCCACACCTCACACCACCACTCACACACCCACCACACTCACACACTCCACACTCACACCCACACACTCACACACTCACACACTCACCACACTCACACTCCACACCACACTCACACACCCCACACTCACACACTCACACACTCACACCTCACACACTCCACACACACCTCACACACTCACACACACCCACACTCACACACACCTCACACACTCACACACACTCACACACCCTCACACACACACACTCACACCCCCCCCCCACCCCCCCCCACCACCCCTCACCCCACACCCCCCCCCCCCCCACACACCCTCACCCCCCCCCCCCCCACACCACACCACCCACACCCACCCCCCCCACCACCCCCCCCCCACCACCACCCCCCCACACCCAACACTCACACACACCACACACACCACCACACACTCCACCACACACTCACACACCACACCCACACACCACTCCACACTCACACACCTCACACACCACACCACTCCACACACCACACCACACACTCACCCACACACTCACACACCACCACACACCTCACACACCACCACACACTCACACCACACCTCACACACCACTCACACACCACACACTCACACCCACACACACACACACTCACACTCACACCACACACACACCACACACTCACACACTCACACACCCACACACCACACACCACACACTCACACACTCACACACTCACACCCCACACTCACACACCACACTCACACACTCACACCACACACTCACACACCACACACTCCACACACACTCCACACTCACACACTCACACACTCACACTCCCACACACCCCACACTCACACACTCACACACTCACACACTCACACACCACACTCACACACTCACACACTCCACACACTCACACACTCACACACTCACACTCACACACTCACACACTCACACACCCTACCCACACACTCACACACACTCACACACTCACACCCACCACACTCCACACACTCACACACTCACACTCACACACTCACCACACTCACACCACACTCACACACACTCCACACTCACACACTCACACCTCACACACTCACACACTCCACACCACACACCACACACCCACACACACACTCCACACACTCACACTCACACCTCACACACTCACACCCACCTCACACACCTCACACCTCACACATCACACACCTCACACACTCACACACTCACACACTCCCACACACCTCACACACTCACACCCACACACTCCACACACTCACACCAACTCCACACCACACTCACACACTCACACACCCACACTCACACCACTCACACACTCACACACTCACACACTCACACACCCACACACTCACACTCACCCACACTCACACTCACACACTCACACACTCACCCACACATCCACCACACTCCACACACTCACACACTCACACACACTCACACTCACACACTCACACACTCACACACCTCACCACACCACACACTCACACACTCACACACCTCCACACACTCACACCACACTCACACACTCCCACACACTCACACTCACACACTCACACACTCACACTCACACACTCCACACCACCACACACCTACACTCCACACCACACACTCACACCTCACACCCACACTCACACACTCACACACCTCCACACACTCACACACTCCACTCACACACCTCACACCACACCTCCACACCACACTCCACACACTCACACACTCACACACTCACACCTCACACACTCACACCCACTCACACCTCACACACTCACACACTCCACCACACTACACTCACACACACACACTCACAACTCACACACACTCACACCTCACTCACACACTCACACACTCACACTCACACACTCCACACTCCACACTCACACCCTCACACACACTCCACACTCACACACCCACCCCACACTCCACACCACACCCACACTCACACCTCACACCTCACACCCTCACACACTCACACACACACTCACACACCACACACCACAACACTCACACCTCACACTCACACACTCACACACTCACACACTCACACACTCCACACTCACACACTCTCCACACACTACCACACACTCACACACTCACACACTCACACACCTCACACCTCACACACTCACACACACTCACACATCCACACACTCACACACTCACACTCACACATCACACACTCCACACCTCACACTCCACACTCACCACCACACCACCACACCTCACACTCACACACTCCACCTCACACTCACACCTCACACACTCACACACTCACACACTCACACTCCACCACACTCACACACTCACACACTCACACACTCACACCACTCCACACACTCACACACTCACACACTCACACCTCACACTCACACACTCACACACTCACACCTCACACTCCTCACACACTCACACTCACACCTCACACACTGACACACTCACACACTCATACACTCACACAAATACTCTTTTATGAAATACTTTGAATTTCAACTTCCATAAGTTATTGATCTTATTTACAAAACAAAGAGAGATAAGACTATTGATAAAAAGTGAACATTAGTTGACTTATTCGCTTTTAACATTCCTTAAACGATTTATATGAAACAAAAGTGTTCTAATGTAACTTAACGTTCTGTGTCAATAAAATAAAGTAATGATCGATCAAGATTCAAACAAATTTGGAGGGAGAGCTTGTTAATATTATTTTTTATTTCAAGCTATCCACATGTTTGATCGTTATAAATGAAGTGTACCTTAAGAAAGTTAAATTGCAAGCAGTGTTATGCATTTCTGAAGCAAACTTACTACCTACTTTAAAACTGAAATTATTGGATATCAACGTCATTAAAATCAAGAAAAACATGTATTGAAAGGATTTAAAATAGTATAATTTCAAAATTTCTCCTTTGTACCATTAATTATCTAGCTCTGTTATACTTATATCTAACAGTGCTAAAACATCAAATGGTTTCAGCATAAATTCTAATTAGTTAAAAAAATTACTCATTTGCTATCCAAACACCTGGAACGACAAGTTTTACGTATACGAGACGTCCGCATTTTAATAATCCTTTTGTGTCAAATAATTGTAGCACATCACATATCTAATAAGGAAATGAGAAAATTTTCCACACGATTTTCACTGTTGTGGAAAGATCGACAATATTTTCTTAGGCATATTGGCGTCAAAATCAAACTCCGTTTGGCAGCTCTTCTAGCCAAATTTTTAATTAACCTATTATAAACTTATTTATAGAGTGAAGAAACGTTAATATTATCAATCGGTTTCGTCACGTCAAGTTTTAACAACACATTTTAGTAAAAAAAAACTAAATGCGCCATGAACTAAAGATTATTTCGGAATTCTGCAAATTCTATAACCTTCTTCATACTTTAAGGATGTATCTCTCACTAACTTAAAATTAGATGCTATACAATAATGCTTATACTTTTTATCCTTTACACCTTTTTGACTAAAACAATTCTTTAAATATTCAAATTCTTCTGTCCCAGGTTCAAATAACATTATTACCCTAAAACACGGTAAAAATTGTCAGTGGCGTAACATAGATCACGTTTCGTAAGATGTACAAAATTTTCTCGTGCGCAAACGCTCATTCATGTGATCAAAGCGATACCATACGATATGGTACGAAATAGCCGCTTAATGAGTCATAAGAAGAGATACCTTAAAACAGACATAAGATAGTTATGTGTCGGCCACGTCAGATTTTATAGGTGGGCTACTGTCGATAATGGTGGTACTAAACCTCATCATAACCCACCTTACTTTCACCTATAAATAAATAGAGTGTAACATATTCTGTTTAAACTATGATAGCAAGTAGCTACTTTCATTATAATAAAAAATTATCAGTAATAAAAATAGTGTAGTCGACAGGCCATATTTGAAATATTTAATATAATTTCGTATTGGTAATTTTGTTTGTTTTCTAATGTATAAAGTAATCTCACTTCGTCATTAAAGGGCTAGAAAATGTAAAATACGAACATTTTGAACAATATCGCTTTTAATAAACGGTTTAGCTAAATGAAATAGCGCTTCCACTGCGTAATTGCTATACACGAGATGAACTGCTTTCAGTTGAACTGGAATTGCTTCTTGAACATATTTTAAAAAATATGTCACCAGATTTATTTTAAGTTTTGTTAAGTGCATAATACTAAGCTAAAATGTTTCAGTTATTGGTTGTTCACACCATACAATTGACCTACTCACCCCACGACTGTCTAAAATTATAATATTACCATCAGGTGGATTAGCATGGAAAGCAATCGTGTCAAACGACATTGCCACCAATTTCACAAAATGCTCAAAGTTAAAATTTTGGTAATTTGTATCATTTAGTCTAAGTACTGTAACTGAACATCCATTATACCTTTCTGGAGCCTGACAACCATCTCTATAATACTTTCGTAAAAAATTTCATATTATTTAAAATCAGCAGACTTACATGACATTTGCAATTTGTGACATACCTTCTGCTTGAAGATTCCTTTTAGTAAATAGATTTGGATACAAGCATTTCAACTTATAATTAGACGTTATAGTTGCTTTAGTTAATTCTTCGTCGTTATTACAAGATAATAAAAAAGCAGCAGTTTGTTCATCAGTTAGTTGTGGAAGTGTTTGCGTCGTCAGCCACTCTTTAATATTATTTACATGTTCACCAGTCGTACGATTATTTTCTATTATTTCATTTACACAAAAACGGAACTTGTAACTTGTCATATTTGTGTCTTGATACTATTAATTGAAGAAACATTTAAACTTGACCTTTAATAGTTCACAATAAGATAATATACGTAAACTGTGTCATAACACTATCTTTTTGTTAGCAAAAACTTAACAAGATATGACGCAGGCTTCGATATTTATTTTATTTTCATTTAAAAAGTATTGTTATCAGATCCATCAAAACTTAATCTTTGTCAAACAGTTCTAAGTCTAACTACTAGCCCAATCAATGTTAAGATCTGTTATATTTATTCAAAACGGTAGTAAGTAATTAAAATTATAGACATGCTTCATCAAATTGTTTAATCAAGTTAAAACTTAAAATACGAGGTCTACTAGTTTCGACAAAAAGTCATCATCAGACGCTAAAGAAGTATAGTCAAATCAGTATAACAAGTAAAACTAATTACTACCTAAAAGCTAAACTCTAAAGTTTGTGTTAAAAACAAATCAAAATGATTTGTAGATAAACCTTAAATACTAGGTAAGATCGTTGAAGAGAACGTCTTACGACCTCTCACTGCTGCCACATTGAACAGCTATAATCCTAATAGTTTGTGGTCATAACAGTTCAGGGTAAACCAGCAGTAAAGAAAAATTAAAGCTTCAATTGAGGATTTGTCCAATTAACATTCAACGATAAGCCTTGAAAATGGAATTAGGGAGTTAGGGGCGCAAGGAACATTAATAGAACAGTATGGAAACAGGTTAAGCATGGAGATTCGGATATTACTTACAACCTCTTCTGTGACCATGTACTCTTTCAATATAATAAGAGGATAGTTAAACTGAAAACAACCAAAAGGATAGAACAAGACCAACTAACATGCGTTTTAATATTTCCAAATCCTATTACAAATCGCTCAGTTAAACCGTAAAATTTGAAGAACGATACTGGAAAAGATGGTAATGGGAGTGAAATTGCAACTGCAAGTAAACATTGCATCTAAATGATGCAACAGAAGTTCTTTAAGAGCTGCATTAAAATTAAAGAAAAACCGTGCAGCCGCTCAGCGCTGCCACATTGATTTTTTAATATGCTGAAGATAACAACTAACTACTCCAGAGATATCTGATCATTAATGATTATAAAAATAAGTCCAATGGCACTGATTCTTTTGGTTCAACAAACCGTGCTGCCGTTATTGGTGCTGTATCAATTGGGATTGGATATACCCAATTAGCTGAGTTTTGTTGCAGTAATGGATATACCACAGATGTCTAACGACACATATTTAAAATACCACAACAGCATTTTACCCTCGGTCCATAATTTAAACGAACAATTAATGAGCAAAGCTGCAAAGAAGAAGCCGAATCCGCAAAAGAAAAAAATGAGAGTAACATTCCAATTATATAATTGATATCAGACGGAGCTTGGGGAAAAGATCTTACCGTAGAAACTATTCTGCACTTTCTGGAGATGTATGTTACAATGAAATCTTTTTTTATTATAAAGGATTTTTCAGGCATTCATAATCGGAACTAACTCAAAAAAGATTTTGTGCAAGTGTGTAAAAAATAAACATGATGTGGATGATCATGAATGTTTCCGGAACTGAACTAAGACTTTCACTGCAATGGAATCTGGTATTATTTGCGAAGGATTTGCAGAATCAATTTCACAGCATAACCTAATTTATGACCAATTGATTGGTGACGGGGACAGTAGTGTATACAAATATTTAACACAAACTTTCCCGTACGGTCCATCATTTTATATAAGAAAAATTGAATGTCGGAATCATTAATCATTTGCTTCGTAATTACATGAACAAACGCAGCGATCTTATTAAAGACTGTCGATATCCAAAAAGGGGAAGAGATTATATATACAATCCTTTAACTTTAGGCCGTTTCCGTAAAGTAGTTGTGAAAGCGTTAGCGTACCGCAAAGATCTAAATGGACCTATCTATAGCAAAACTGAAAATTTGAAGAAAGATATATTAAACTGCCCTTTGCAAATTCTGGCCAGACACGACTAATATCAAGAATATTTTTGTAAGGGCACTAAGAAGAACGAGGTAATAATATTTTTGAACAGTATTAGTTTGTTATTAAACTATTTTTTTAATTTAGGAGGATTTGGTAGATGTAACTTATGAACGAAAGAAGTTAGGAAAAATCCGCTCAGGACATCTTGAGTTTCACAAAATAGTGGCACAGGACCGCGAAAACCGCAAAGTTCTATCTTCAACAACAACCGAGATACTTAGCTGTCTCAACCAAAATGGGATGCACTGTACACTAACTTTATTTATTAATGATCACAGTCAACTTTTTGTACTTATGTATTTTTTTTCTGTACGTATCTTTAAATTTTAATTTACATACAATTTGTATATTCAATGAACTTGGTTAAAAAATAACTTCTTATATATATATATATATATATATATATATATATATATATATATATATATATGAAATTGGTTTAGTGAACGAACAGAAGTTCAATTTAATAATCATTAATTGTATTGTATTTAAAATTTACTTTTAGTACATACAGTAAAGATTAACTCAGTGGGTTCAAGTCCCACTCGAGTTAATCTTTACTGTATGTACTAAAAGTTAATTTTAAATACAATACAATTAATATATATATATATATATATATATATATATATATATATATATATATAGTAATGTTATACTCATAATTACTCAAAATGGGGTTAATATAAAAGGTATATTCAGAAACACTAAACCTTCCCCACAATGTACATATATTGAAATTTAATGCAACATAACAGATAGGTGACTAGTTTCGACACACAGTGTCATCTTCAGACCTTAAACTAATAATACAATTAACATCAAATATGGGAAACAATTAACCCAACTTACAGATATCCAGTAAAAATATCAGGTTTAAGCAAGACCTAAATTTACGCCTAAAATAATTCACAATAGTTTGAAAGTTTTAACTTTAAATTTAATTTTTCCTCTACTTATAGGATTATCGCTTATACTGTAATAGGTAATTATATTAAGCTAATTGTTTTCAACGACTCTATTGTGAATTATTTTTAGGCGTAAATTTTGAATGACTATTAAGTCACACGAATGCCTCTTCTAGGACTCAAAAACAAGTTTTGTATTCATTTAATTTGTTTGTCAACTTGTATGGTAAAACATTATTGTAACATCATAATTGAAACTTCCATTTGATAGAATTATCTGATTAAGGAGAATCCTTGTTTTCCTTTTTCCTAGTTATGTACTTCAACACATAATTTAGGTCTTGCTTAAACCTGATATTTTTTACTGGATATCTGTAAGTTGGGATAATTGTTTCCCAGATTTGATGTTAATTGTATTATTAGTTTAAGGTCTGAAGATGACACTGTGTGTCGAAACTAGTCACCTATCTGTTATGTTGCATTAAATTTCAATATATATATATATATATATATATATATATATATATATATAATTGATGATTAAAAATTTGAAAATAATAAGATGCTAGGTGAATCGGCATCGCGACGTTTCTTATAGGCTTCATGGATATATTTCGACGATCTTTACCTAACACCTCTATAATTTTGGTTAGGATCATGTTAACAGTTCAATTAATAAAAATTTGTTATTTAATCTTTAAAGGAGTGCTTCATGTCGAAACGTCGTAATACTAAAAGGTCCCAGCGTCAAAATGATAAGAATAGGAATGTTGGAGTCAAAACGTTCCAAAGTGGTGTTTTTCGCCCTGTTTCTGTAGTATGTACACAGAGCTTAATAAATTGTCGGTCTAGAGAGTGGTACTAAGAAAGGTATAGAGACTTACAGGAAAAGCTTTCCTAGTTACGACTTTAATTGGGATGCCACTGCTGCAAAGTTAATTTTTCGCGATACAATTACTTAGGATTTTTTCAAGAACATACCTGCATTTCATACATTGCATTTTCTTTTCGCATTTTTTTAGCAATCAAAGGAATAAACAAATTGGGATCGTTACAATCATTGTATACATGATAAGAATCAAACTCCCAACGTAACCAATTGGAATCGTTACTAATAATCCCCGTGGTCCTATGTAAAAGTACGACATACAATATAACCAAGAATATTTCCTGAAGTTTTAACAAACATCAATGATGTAGTTGCAACAAAAAAGTTACCCAGCACTAGTTCCCGTAATAAGTTTGCTAGATGACTTAAAATTAGGCGTAAAATTATTACAACCATCGATTCTAACCGGTAATTTATGTAGCGGAGGTTTAGCACCTCCAAAAGAAACCCACAGTGAAGCAGCCAAACCGCAAATAAATCCAAAAAGAGAACCCTTAAAGTAAACAAAGTAAATATTATCCTTACAGTTCAATATACTTTTTCGTTAGGAATTCTTGTAAACATTCCTAAAGTGAATAAACCTAACAGTGGCCCTCCCACTGCACCAAATATGGTTAAGGATGCTTACAAAACGTCGTCTAAAGATTGTACCAAGAATGCTAAAGCAATGCATAGTATTCCATACGAAAATACAGTATACTTTGTATATAAAGAAAGGCGATGTTTGGGTGTGCGGCGTTTCCAGATAAAGAAGTACAAAAGCTAAGTAAAATTAAAGAAAAGGTGAATTACATTTTTTTTATCAAAAATGTACCTATAAGTAGTCTTCCAATGCTACAGCTGCGAGACAGTTCATTGTTGATGATTCGTTAGACAATGTTGCACTAAATATACCCGATACAAATATTCCACTTACGCCTGAAATATGCCCCATTGAATCTAATACATAATAAGGCATAATCTAAAAATTCCACCTAAACATTTGGTTCGGAGAATAAAAAGCATAAATTACTTGATCATTAGAATGAAGAGTATGATTGCCGATGGGATCACATTGATAGTATTTTGAATAAATTGCTAAACCTGAGAAAGAAGTGATTAAGTGTAGTAAAGCTAAAATTGGCCAATTTAGCCAAAGTGACTTTTGTGCGGTTTTTAAGGCTTTCACTGTAGATATCTTTGAACCTGCGTTTGATTAACGGCATAAAGCGATAAAAAGATAACCCCTCCGCCTATTATTAGAGAAAATTAAGAGTGACGAACTGTTGGATCTGGATTGAAACTGAAGAGAGATTATTTAATAAGGAGTACAACAATTTAATAGTACTTAAATAGCTCTGTACGATTTCCTTCTGATGCAATTTGTCAAATTTCTGCAAAACTTTTTTCGCTAACAGCGCAAATTATCACACTAAGGACACCTGTAAACATGAGTAGTGATTGTAAACGATCAGTCATTAGAACTCCCTTCATTCCACCAACTGTTGAATAGAATGTGCACACCAAACCTAAAAAATGCAATTAAAGAAAATGAAAGGGTTTTACGGCTAGGAATGGAATACTGACCAACTCATAATATTGCCGTCACCCTTGAAATACCAGAAAGAGCTTCTAAGATAATCGATGGTGCATATAACACAATCCCCATATAAAGAACCATTTGCAGAGTATAAGAAAGCGAAGCAATCAATCGCGCAGCATTACCAAATCTTCTCTCGAGATACTAAAATTTAATACACATAAATGTAATTATGATAAATAGCATACTTCATATGCACTTGTTGCTTGCAGTTGGTACAATACGGGTATATACATATTTGTCGCAATTAGTGCAAATATCCCATAAGCCAAATTAATCACAATACATCGAAAACCATATGTATAAGTTTCACTACGTGCGCCTAACAATGCCATTGCGGACATAAAAGATGTCATCAGTGAGAATGCCACAGGGGTAACGCTCATGTTGTTATCTGCCAAACATTTAAACATTTTTGGAAAAAATTAAGATGTAATCCTTTTTGGTAAAAATATTACTTTTACTGTCTGCTATTTTCCACCAGTAAACCGATAGTAAATACCTATAGCTGAGGAGATCGCCAAAACTATACATAATACAGCATAATCCCATATACCGAATAGGCGGTTTTGATTAGTCATTTTAAGGAGACGTATTAGATTATTCTGGAACCAACAATTAACTCAAGAACGAAAATTATGCTAAAGGATTGGCCTCCAATCTAAGTTATTATGCGTTTGTTGCTATATCAATTACCTTGAAAACATCTTCATGTAAACATCATTTTAAGTAGTGTAATCTTTAAACACTAGTTAAGTTTTTACAGATTTCAAAATATTGTACACCTACATGTATTGTAACGGTATAAACGGGTGGTAGAACGGGATTACAGATAAAATTGGCCTTTTTGCACCGACCAGTCAGCGTATGGCAGTGGGTAAGATGTTGATAAATTTTGCACATCCAGAATAGTAAATCGTACGTAGGTCAAAGTAAGGGATGAAGACGTAATCAGATTGGTTTAGGGCGCCAGAATGTTTGGTAGTCAAAATAGGAGATGTCGTGCCAAAATTACGAATACATAGCGTGTCTAAACATACAAAAAACATACGCCAACCTATCCGCAATCAATCCCAGGTGTCCTCGACAGCAACTAAGCAAAACACCTGAAATAGGGCTTCAAAATAGCACTACACGCTTGACAACTAAACGCGTGTTAATCACTCAATAAAGTTACGTTACGTTACTACACCTCAGTGTAAATAATTAGGCATTATATAATAATCTTAACAAAACAAAAAAAATCACCTTTGTTGAATGCACTCTAAATGAATTAATAATCAACTAGAAATCAAATAAAACACTGAATATCATTAACGCTATCACTCAATAATGAAACTGTAACTTCGTTACGTTAAAACTTAAGCTCCTAAATTACCGGTAAACTTGCAATTTGCAAAAAAACTTTTATGTAACACAAAAGGGTTCTCACCGAATTAAAACAAATTTATAAAACCTAAACAAAGCTATAATAAGATAAAAAAATAATATAAATGTAAACATACGATAATGCGTATATAAGAAAGATAACAAATTCTTAATTAGCGACGGAGGTCTGGCCAGAATTCTGCGTAACGCCGTTCTTAATTGCTTAACCTAAATTTTTCGTGGATAATTTAACCACACTACTTCAGGGTCAATTGCCCTTTAATACTAAGATGAAGAGTGTGAAGGCGAAGCGTCAGAATTATGATTACTTACAATAATTAAACCAAAGCAACAACTTAATTTAAAAGGTACACGACTCCGCTTTCATACCTTCGTCAACAAAGAAAATAATTTGAGGTACACACATAAGAAATCTTGAAAATACTCAATAAAACACAATGTTATACTACCTTACTGCCTAAATTAGCACCTCTTCTGTGTTACAACAATCGAAAATGAACCAGGTGACCAATTACTGCTATTACGGATACGGAATCTCCCTGATCTGACAAGATGATGAGTGATAAGGTTGACTATTTATTTTGTACTCAAACGGTTCCTTGATTGAATCTCGGTAAATTGTTACTGCATTAACTAAAAACGTCTTTTAAAATAATAAATTGTGCGCTCAACTTGCTCGATAACTTTTATCTTTTAAATAGTTTTCTTTACACTACCAATCCAAAAGGTTATTAACTTTATTTATATAAATATAATTTTAATATTCTGCGAAAGTTTCTTTGTACTTCAACACGGCCTGCACGGCAATTAAGTGGCACTTCAAGAACGTTAATTTAATAAGTCCGCAAAAGCGACATAAACCAACGAGGTCACAGAAGCACTAAAATAACACGACGGTGATCCCCAGGTAACTTGATTACGTAAAATCAAAATCGGCACTAGGTCTTGTCCTTTGGTGATTGAACAATTTCACTTAAGATCCCTTCACAGGTTTTCTTCAAAAAGTAGCTAACTACCCTCACAACACGATAGTTCGTACGTTAAACACCAAAAGGTCCAATCTAACAACGTTCTAACCAACCCCTTAAGCCGTAACAACAAACGTCACAGTAACACACCTCGAGAGCGCTATCAGTTGCACACTCCCCAAATTATTACCAAATTCCATCTTGCACTTTCGAATCCCACTACTCACAAAAAATCTCATTTAATCTAGTTCCACCAATTAAGAAACGGAAGGAGAAGATTTGATACCCCCTACCCACAAATTTCGTTCTCAACCGTAAGGACTCGATAATTTTCAAAATTCTAAACGTCAGCAGAATCAACGTGAACAGTATCTCTGTATTTTCATTTAAGTTCAAACACTTAGTCTCCCATTCTATCTTTATGACTCAAAACCAACATACTCAATATTAAGCTGAACCACTGCAATTAACTGACTCCATGTCACCAGAATGATATCAAATACATTTAAATCTATGTTCTTTCTCTAAGTTACTTAATTTTACAAAACTTTCTATTAAATTTTAAGGAAATGAAACGAAATAAACATTATTTAAACTTATATACAACTATTTACAAATAAAACGTTGCTCAACATTCAATAACCGGGGAACAATAAGGAAAACAATCTCTCAAAATTTAAATGCAATATTACGAAAAAGTCAATAAATGTAGATTCCAATTATCGATGATTTCAAACCTCATTCCTTAAATTACGGAATAGTAATTCACAAACAAAAAAACTTAAGCTCGAAACACATCATCCTGAAAGGTCGCGACACACGTAAAACAAATTCATCCATAAAGCTCAACTCAACAGTAAAAATTTGACAGTAAATCGCTATAAAATCGTAATCCTATCACAGTATTCATTAAAAGCACTGATAATACGATGGTTGTTTGAATTAGGACTTGTAGAAACTTCAATGTTTAACATGAAACTGCCTTTATTGCATTGATGCATAATCGTTTGAGCTTAAATTAATCTGATCTCGTACCGATGGCGTTAGCCCTCTTTTCCCAAATGGTGACCCATTTTTAATAGTTTACTGTTATTACAGTAAAATATAAATAAAAAATCGGATGTGATCAGCACATAACTTCTTATGCCTGTGTCATATTACATATTAGCAAGGGACACATGGTGCAAAAAGTCGGGAGTATGGCTATGTTCGATGTATTTATTACTTTTATCTTATTTGTTTACTCATAATAGATACATTCAACATTTAAAAACAAATTGTGGTTCTGAAAAGAACACGAAATATCAAAAAACACATTTTACCCAAACCTTTTATAACAAATGTACAATTCCGAGATCCATTCTATCGCTAAACTATCTTCTAACTTTAAAGTAATATTAAAATAAAAACACTTTATAACATATAAATTGATCTCTACATTTATTTACAATATTACAATCAGATAAATGCGACTTGAAGCATTTCTCCATATCATTTAGAAAAATGCTTTAGACTTTAATGGTATTAAGGCTGGGGTTTCCACCTATGCTAAAATATGTATTCCTTTCTAAATGCACAGTTTGCTTAAAACGTAATAGTTTTAAATCAAACTTGGTACTGATGTAGTTGAAAGTTTTTTTGTAGAACTTGTGCTATTTTATTTTACAAGCAAATGTAAAGAAATAGTTGAAAAAATTACATAACTTTCCCCTATAATTTGCTAAAACGAATGAAGATACTATTTGACAGGTAGTTAGTCTACGTTTTAAAATAGCCTAAGTCCTACAACATAGTGTGCATCATGTGTAATATGAATGGATTTTGTGACACCGTTTTTAAGCTGTGCATTTAGTAAGTTTTTGCCATAAGCGCAATGTAAAATTCAATAAAGCGCCATTATTTAGTCACGAAACACACTCGCAGGAGTGTGTAGTATTGCCCACAGATGGCAGCACTTGTCAACTTGAAAAGTTTGTGAACGCGGATGCTTTACATGAAATTCGTTAAGTTCCATCATTGACTAAAAAATTTTTCAATCAACGGTTCCATGCAGTACTTTTTTTAATAAAGAAAGACAGAAATTTCTCGGTGGAATGCTAGTAACTGATAACGAACCACGTGTTTTAGGTTTTGGATAACATATGACGAGTCATGTTTTTTTTGTGTGCAGACGTTGCACGTGTAATGTAACGTTATCAAGTCCTTGACTTTATTATTTTTATGTAAAACAGTAAAACTCAAATTATTTTTAAATTTATTTCAGCAATACAAAGTACAAGTTATGTTATTGTTGTTTATGTTGTGAGTTAAGATCTAGGAACAGAAGTTATTTAACACACAAAATCCTTAAAAACTAAATAATACATCGCTTGTTATAAAAACCAAGTCTGAAGCCAATTTCTTGAAATTTACCGGAAATAGACTTACTTATTTATCGTCGGCCATATGAAAAGTGCGTAAATCCGAATTCACGAATTTTACAGGAGACATAAAAATTGATTTAAAGGAAACATTTTTACTTAGCGTAGGTTTTATTTAATATGGTAACCTGAAATAGTGTTCTCCATACTTTTTATAAAAAAAAAGATTTATTGTTTCAATATTGTTGCTATTCAAATGGAGTTAATCAAATTTCATTATTTTAATACGAAAAGATTGTGGACTTAGGCACTTTTCGTTTTCATATGACGCCAACGTTGTGGTGATGGAATATTTTAAAAACAGCCACGATTTTAATATTTTTATGCAAAACTTTATTTAATGATAAAATAAGAAATGAAAACTTTTATTCACTAAAGTATAAAACGTTGCAAAGTAATATCTTTCGCCATCTTTCTGCAAAATCTTCAATGTAAGGACGGTACCATGTAGCACAGGGATTCCCAAACTATTTTGGGTCAGAGACCGATTTTCCAAAATGAACTGATGCCTCAGACCCCCATAGCCAAATTACTTTAAAGATTCCATCTCTAGTTTTTTTTCCTATTGATACAAAATACTTACCAATTTAAAAACCTTGCGGTTGGTTAAGTGAGTAAACTTGACATCATTTTCTTATCAAAATTTAACAAAATAAATAGACATAAAATTCAGTAAATATCGAATGTAATTAATAATTATTAATTTTGATTAATTACGTAAAAATACCTAAGTATGTAATTATTTTTTGAAAAAAACATTAAAATCGCAAAGTAAAGATCCAAAAAATAAAAAATTCAGTGTGATGGATGAACCTGGCGACTTTCTATCAATCTAATTAAATCTGGTTCAATATTGGTGAGTTGCAGCCTTAAATCTCCGCGTCGTTGATTTTCAAACCGTTTCTTTGTTTTGTCAAAATGTTTGTAATCACACTGAAGCCTTTTTCGACTAGGTATGATGATGGAAAAGCGATAAGGTATTTTTCAACAATGTTCCACAATGTAGGATACTGTTTTTTAATGTTGCGCTGCAACCAGAACTTCTGATAGCCTTGGTTGAACTTCTGCTTAAGCTCCTCGTCTGTGCTGATGGTGATCAATCCTTCTTGCATTATCACATTGGCTTCTTCCATGGCTGTGATAATTGTACGGATTTATATTATCTATTGAGGAATTTTTAAATTTAAGAGATCCTCAAACCTTAGTAAAACCCTTGTGTAATGCGTCCAAGTGAGTGACATGTGATAAAATAACATCGTCCTGAAGCATTTATGATAATTTTGGCAAATGCGGAAACTGTAAATATTCTTTTCTCCTTAAATTTTGTTTATAAAGGATAAGTTTACCCACAAAGGCCGATATTATTGATTTTGTTTTAATCAACTTGAGATAGTCACCCTGCAGCTTAAAATTAACTTTGTTAAACATATAAAAGATATCAGTCAAGTACTAAATATCTCTTTTACAGTCGTTCAGATTTTCTTTTAAATTTGGATATTTTTCTTGTAAAAATTACAACACAGATTCAAAAATAGCGAACTTAAGTGTGCAGATGTAACCGAGTAAAGACTTCGTCGTTCTCCTCACATAGCTGAGAAAATAACCGAGAGTTCATAGAATTGCTTCGAATCTTGTTGACAGCATTTATAACATATTGTAAAGACTGGTGCAATCTAGGATTCAAATTTTTTGCTACTAAATGCTGTCTGTGAATCCCGCAGTGAATGACCAGTACCTCAGGCAGTTGTCGCTTTAAGTGAGCTATAAAACCACGATGACGACCAACCATAGATGCTGCACCATCAGACGCAGCAGAAACAAGGTTTTTCCATGGAATAGCTTTGTCGATAAGAAAACGTTGCACGGCCTGAAAAATCGATTCTCCTCTGGTATCAGTTCCTAAATATGTAGCAGTAGGTAAGTTTGGAGACTTTTGGAACACACCACAATTCCAAGGTCCCACATTTCCAAGGTTACCACTTTATCAAGGCTACCACCTGACCAAGGTCGCACAATTGCAGTGTCTGACCTACTTTCACAAAGCCCCACACGCCCAAGGTTATACAACAGCGGCCTACTTTACCAAGGTCACACACCAGGAAGGCCACTCGTATGCCCTACTTCCTCGAGGTCCCACAAGCTTACACAATACCAAGGCCAGTCATCTCATACATTAGCAAGGTCATTTGTGATGACCACGCACTGAACGCTACCTGTGTATCCTATCTATTCACCTTACTTTACGCTTAGCTGATACACACTCTAGAAACCAAAAAAAAAGAAAACGATATATTAATATATTTATTTCCTGTATAAACAAAGACATGTACAATTGTATTATTCAGAAATATGATTCTCTTTAGGAATAAAACATTTTGATTTAGTACAAGTGCAAACGGTTCTATCCACTTCTGTTTTATTACATCTGCGTGGACGTGGTGCAAGTAACTGAGCATACGTGCAGTGTGGTGCCCATTGGAGATGCTCCTGTAACGGATTGTCAGATGGCTCCCATCACCATAGTGATATATCTATTGGAGCATATACAACGTGTGATGTCTATCTGTCTGTCTATCTGCCTGTCTGGTTGCTTATATTTGTCAGTTGGTCTGTCTGTTTGTATGTAAAGCTGTCGATGTGCGCAGTCAGTTAGTCTGCGTCTGGTCTGTGGTCGCACTATTGGGGTCGCCGTTTTTCTGGAAAGAAAGCGTAAGTATTTGGAGAGCTCTGTCAGTCATACTTACTACGTCTATCTCGATCACTAAGAAAGGCCACTTGTCGAAGAGCTAGATTATGAAAGTGGATCACTTCGTACAATCCTGCAATCTCTTCGACAGTTATTAATATCATCTCCAGATTTATAATGGCGTGATCATAACGACTGAGTACAACTAGGCTTATAACACTATTCCAGTCAAGGTATAATGTTAGAAGCCTAGTGTGGTGGGCTCGGTCGAGCTGCTCTTCAAGAGACCTCTCCGTAATCACGACATTGCTTTGAGCGGCACTGTCTCTCGACGCCATCGCACACATGATGTTGTAAACGGGGGGAAGAACAGTGCGGCCAATGGTCATAGGAATATGGGTATCCCAAAACCAGGTATCGTTAATTTCTTCATCGTCACTACCATGCAGGTTACCGTCAGCGTCATCCCCGCGGTCCTGGACCTCCTGAGCAATGTCGGCGTCATTGTCGTCTGGAGCCCGGTCAGAGTCAGCGTTGTCGTTCCGTATGTCATCAGGTACCATTTCCTGTGCACGGTTCATTACGGTCAGGTCTTGAGCGTTTTCGTCACGTCTGTATATGTTACGTGTTATAGTGTTCAGTATGTCGTCCTCATCGCTGCTCTCTTCCACGATGATTTCGTTGCAGAAGTCTGTCTGTTGCTGGCGGAGCGCGTCATTGTCGTAGTCGTCGGAACCGTATCTGTAGGCAGGGTCCATTACCACGGCAGAGTCGTAGTCACCAGTGTTGAGGTATTCGTTGCCACAACAGGAGGAACATAATCCCACAACACTGGAAGATACTACGCTGCAGATATCACTATCAGTATCAGTCTCGCCGGTAAGAAAAGGTGCAGTAGTTTGTTCGTCGCTGATAGTGATAACTTCAGCGTCGGTCAAGTCGAGTATTACTGTATCGGCATCCAGGTCGTGCTCCTGCTCAGAATCAAGGACTACGGTCATCATCTCGTACATTTCATCGTTACTGGTTTAGCAACCCACGGTGATGGGGGAGGAATGCGAGGAAGGGATATAGATAACCTCAGGGGAAGAAACCTGAGGGGTGAGAGTTGGTGGGAGGACCGGGAAAGGTGTTGATGATGCGAGCGAGATAAAGGAGTCAGGATAAATAAATGCCTCAGGAGATGGCGATCGGGGGATCACATCAACCTGAGGGGTTGGAGTTGGTGGGAGGATGGGGATAGAGCTTGGGGATGTAAGCGGGATAGAGGAGTCAGCATAAAATAAAAAAAATAAAGAAAACGTTAGAAGTGTATCAATGCCGAAAAAAAAACAAAAAAAAATTAAAATGTAAAAATGATGGTTTTTACCTGAGGTAATTCAGCGTTGCCAGATGATGGGGAAGTTGCTCTAGAATAATTCATGGTTAAGTAGTAGTTGGTAGTTATGCGGTACTGTAGAAGCAGTTGTACGAATGATTTCTACTGTTTTCGTTTCGCTAAATATAGGTGTTTCCCCTACTAAAAACAACGTTTTTCATGCATTTTTAGAAGACATTTTTCAAGGTTTGAGATATCCATATGCCATAATTCCATTCCTGGCGATTGGTTACGTTGCGTCCTCGTTCGCATCGCTAGATGTGATTCTTTTGATAACAGTTGTAATTAATCAAATAAAGTAAAGAAAGCAAAGGTGTAAAAAAACTAATAGCGTGTTACCAAAGGAATCATAACAAAACACGTAACACAACTCTTACTTATGTATATACTTTTTGTTACAGATCATAACAAAGCGTTTGAATGTAAATGTCTGAAGAAATTTTCTAGAAAGAATTCTCTACTTCGACACCAAAAAACCTCATGTTGGATAAGGATACCAGTAACTACCCTACCTTTTGGAGCGCAGGAGGTTGTGTGGCAAAACAATACCACAGGTAGCAACACGGTGCAAGCCGATACTGTCGACAACAACAGAGCAGATTCCTTCGCACAACCCGGCCCATCAGGGTTAAACCGCACTAGCAACAATGTGGAACATAAGCGTGATAGTGATTCATTTCCGAAACCAGGGTCATCAGGTTTGAACAACTCAAGGAAGCGTAAGTTAGATCAACGCAATGACTCTGTACAGAAAAAGAGTTACACAAGTGTTGATATTTACACTGAACTGATTGTTCAATAGGTGTACCGCGGTATGCTTTTTAAGGACACCTGAGAAGCAACAGGCATAAATCAAATGTATGTCTACTTGTTGCTACTGGGGTTGGATTACGTAAGGCACCACCTGACACCATACCACGACCTGTACAGGAAACTATGATTGCTGATACCACTGACGACGAGGTGGAAATTTCTACTTTACAACAATTAAAAGCAAAACTGTTAGCTACTGGATCGCAACCTGCCTTTGAAGAGTATCTTAATCAGTATGAAGGATTAGTGAAGTACTATGTCGAAGGTATATTTACAGATACCGAAGCCGAATATGACTTGACATATGGTGTACATTTTGTTCCGGTAGCAGAGAAAGCTTTATTGGCGATGCTGAACTAGACTTTGTGGGAGAAAATTTTCGTATCGCTCTTCCTGATGGATCATCCTTAGACTATAAGGGAACACCGGGACTACATGAACTACTCTTTAAAAAAGTGCCTACGGGATTCAACAAACGTGATCTACAGCAATATAATGACATTTTGCGTCGTTCAAATGCTGCCCGGCGTAATTATAACCCTGATGACCAAATCAGAGAAAATAATAGTAAGAAATACACTGAGATCGTTAGGCCATTACTTCAACCTAGAAAACGTTCTACTACTTCATCACTTGCACCTCCAGCCACCAGGTCTCGAACAACTTCTGTCCAAAAGAGGAGGTGGAATGCAACTGTTGCGTTACAATAACAAATCTATTGAGTTTGTACCTTGGAATAAGCTAGTAGATTAGATAAGGAATTTATTGGGATCAATGTCAGCAGGAAACACTATCAATCACAACGAAATATTATATATAATTGACGAACTACGTAACGCAAAAGTAACAAAGTAACATCTCTTGTTTTAAACTTATTACTGTATTCATTTCATATCATTGTTACAACGACTATCACTAAAGATAGTACTGCATACCCATCAGTAATGCCAATAGATAAATTTGGTGGACACCTTCATCATCAATTGACAATAGATTTTGGTAAACATATTACTTAGGATCACGGTGATGCCACGCACAGTGTTGGTACGAAACCAGGTGATATATAGTACGAAACTTATTTTACCTTGCAAGGTTTATTGCATAAGAAGACGGTAGATATTCCATTGGGTACAGATGGTAAATATTTGTTTCCTTATACAGAGTGTACAATAACGCATTGGCTGTGGCGCAGCTGCCTCATCATAGGAAACCCGAGAATTTCCAACCGCTCCATTGTTAATATTTTGTATTCTATATAGGCAAGTGACACGGTCGAGTCTTCTTATCTTTTCGTTCTCACTGCTATTGCACAGCCGAAGCTGTTTTCTGTTTGAAAAGTATGAGGTAAAAGCGTAGTTTAAATTGATTAATGTAATTAAGGTTTGTTGTAATACAAGTAGTAAAAGTTGCTTTGCTACTGATCACCGCTCAAATTTAAACCGCCCCGTTGAAATCTAAATAAATTAATAGAGCTCGTATCTATTAAGAATCATTTATTCATCATAAATCATTGGTGAAGGATCTTGTTTGTCAAAGGGACCTGTGACCTTTGTCAACTTCCGTATCCGCCGTCCGTCCGAATTAACGCTGTTTTAGGTAGACCTTGACTTTTTGCTCCGCTGTAGCACCTGGGGCAGCCGTTTGGAAACCGCACACGTTTAGGATTGGACCCAAAGACCGCTTGGCCATTATCTTATTTTTGGGTGGCGCCCGAATCCGTTGCCAACCCCTGGAGCGGACAACCGTTGTCCGCAAATCGTCCAGGAGTGGTCACACCAAACTAAATAAATAAATACCGTAAATTATAACTAAACTTAAATATAATTTTCCAAACGAGTCTTAATTTTTGTATTGGTGCTCGTTGGGGGCAGGCTTCACTTGCCACCATCGAAAACCCCTTCACAAATAGTAGCCGTTAAATGACGTTTTACCCTCGTCGCCAATTGTAATTTACTTATATGTACAAATAAATTAATAGTAAGAAATGTATTTTATATTAATTTTGTTTACTTATTATTATTTTTACTATATCAACTGGTAACTAAGACAATATACTACAGTTGCAGACCTCGAACGTCGAATTGCTTACAGACACGGTAGAGCAGGCCTCTTATCTTGAAATATCGAAAAATGCGAAATTTTGGGGGTGCGCGCAGGGATTTTGGAAACATTTAAGTGCAGATACATTAATCCGAGTTTCTCTGAAGAGGTTATTTTACGATAAATTAAGCAACGTACTTCTGTGCGAATACTTCCGTAGAGCACTGTTGAAGGGCTGTAAGATTCGTGAACGGTTTTGTAATAAAAGAGGAAAGTTTATTGAATTATAAGTGAATCTAGAATCTGGGGTGACTTGTTTAAGTACTTGAACTAAGTGAAATTATAAGACGTAAAACCCCCTATTGCTAAAGTTGAGTTTGACATTACCAATTAATGATATAACGATAAAATTAAATGCTAAAACTTCTCAAGAACTAAATTCCTAGGTAATTAGAAATTGAAAGTGGATATATTAGTTGAAAAGGTGTGCAGAGCTGACATTTCAATTAGGTGAGCCAGCGAGTTCTAGAGGGTTAAATATCTAGAAAAGTCGACGAACTATCGTTTTCCGTCCGCTTCACCACGACTCGTAGTAGGAATCTGTTACGGTCTATTGAGGTAGAGCGTTTCGGTTGTTGTTTTGAACGGAATTTTTAAATTATTGGTGATACTCACTTACGTTTAGTTCATCCTTCTAAATCAGCAATTGCTCAACATGCCTTAAACATTCTGCGCAATATAAAATTTGAAAACACAAGAATTCTGGCTAACGATAGGAATTGGTATACAAAGAGGATTCGAGAAGCTATTGAAATTCTGAAAGAGCCTAACAACTTGAACAGGGCTAATGGGTATGAACTGTCCGAACTTGGATGTTTATTTTCAAGAAGTGAAGTTTTACAGTCTACAACAGTGATTTAATTTTAATTCTCTAGTTACCTTATTAATATTTGTCATTTTTCTGTTAACTTGTCAACATTTGTCACTTTCATATCACGCCTGACGAAGGACAGAGTACCTGTCTGAAAGCTTGCGAATAAATTATATACCGGGTTTTTTTTTACTATTACACATTACTAATCATTACATCTTACATTCCCTATGTGTAATTGATAAAAAAAAACTTGATACATTGACGATAACATTTTGTCGAAAACAAGCAGTTAAATGTAATTTCAGATAATTTATTCTGGAAAACGTCAAACACAAAATTTCACCATTTCATTTGGTGTTTGTAACAAAGTAAATCTTATTTCAACAATTAATTGCTAATTATTGTTTGTAATAAAGTAAATCTTATTACAACAATTAATTAACACAAGAATAAACGTAACAGCCGTATAACGTAAGTAAGTGAATTATTTATAACAAGTAACGACAAAACCAATAGAAAAATAGTAAGCATAACATTTATGGCTTATCATTAAAGTAAAAATTAAAAGTCGCATTGTCACGACCTTCAATATTAAACGAGAAGCCGTGATGGATATGTTCCAACATTTTTTGATTTGAACTATATAATGTTGCTTGTTCTTTAATTGTGAATAAAATCGTATACAAGCGTCGGCAGAAGTACCATTCCCCTGTCTCGAGAACTAGTTCACCTCGAGGCTACTCCTCTCGGTGTACTATACTTCACTCGACAGGAATAGAGCACTTTCCGCCTCGGTATGTAATATACTATTTTTTATTCAACTACACATGGAATGTCATGTGGAATAATTAGTAATGTGTAATAATACAAAAACACCCGGTATAAATTATTACACCATTTCTCCCAAACAAAGCATTTTTAGTGTTTAAGACATAAAATTATATCTAAACGCGTAAACTTGACCACCGTAGTGCAAATTTTAATAATCGTGAAGTGGTTTTAAAGATATGAGGGTTGATTTATAATAATGACGGGTATTGTACATACATTAACGAACAAATTTTAAACACATTTCCTTAAGTTTTCGCTGGCTTTTTTGAAAATGTTATGAGGAAATCCAGACATTGATTATAATTTGAACTCTTTTATTATTGCTGGTTCTACTAAAAATTTTCTTTCACTTTCTTTGTTAATACTGTGAATCAACTGTAGGTTTAATAGATATTTTTTGATAAAATGTTTATTCAGTTCATTCAGTTTACATACCTGTGGAGGAACAACCCGGAGATGTATTTAGTAACCAGGAATGTTTGAGTTCAGGGGTTAAGAAGATTACACTCGTACGCACTAAGAATTCAGCATATCGTTGAGGTGTAATGTTGTTTAGGTCTATCCAGAACTTGTCAGTCTGGTAGAATTTTTAACTACAAAAAAAGTATGACTATGGGCAAACGCTCATGATTTATCGACTGCTTTATATGTGTTTTGGAGTCTTACACTTTCAGAACCATCCTAAGAGTTGGAAAAATGAAATACCGTATGGGGTGAATTTAAGGAAAGTTTACTAGTTTTCCCTGTCTAACATAACAGCAATCTAGGACTAGGTGGTGCTTATTTCCTTTACTACCCCTTAACCCCTATAACGACGAACCCGGTACAGATCTTACAATAAACGCCGTGTGAGTTTTAGTCTTAGACCGTAACCATACCGACAAGTTTAGTGTGGCCTTTACGCATTTTCCTGTCTCGCAACTTAATGCTCGTTTTTCTCGAGATAACATCACCGTCCGCTCGACCGCTGAAAGTTACAAAGATGCTCGTAACACGATCTATTTATGCATTCATGTATTTATCCTGAAGACGGTATTTGTTCTCACAAAATTGAGAAATCATTGGTGTTAAACTTTGATTAAAGGATTTGACTGGGGCTTATAAATCAGGGTCAAGCGGTAGATTATTCTTCAATCTGAAAGTAATTTTTTAGAAACATGGCTATCGTATGGAATGGTTGATGGAAGTAAAGTAAAATTATTCATGCAACCTCAAGTTTATCCGCTAACATTGATTAAATGTGTAAACGTATTTATTGACAGATACGTTGGGTGAAAGTATCAATCTCCTCAGTAACTTTGGTAACGAAATTCCGCTTTGGTATAAAAGATAACGTGAGGCTAATTGAATCTGATGTCAAGTGGTGTGACAATTGATATAATAGAACTAAACTCCCAATGTACTGTTAAAATAACATAAAATATGCTTAATAGACTTGCACACCTTAATTTTCCCTGTATTATTTCCATTATTACTATAAATGATATTCAAACCATCAACAACCGTTTTTTTATTAAAAATAATTTTTCACTTTTTAGAATTTTGGGATTCTTAAAATCAAAAAAATTATTATAATTCAAAAAATGTTCTGCTAAACTACAAGAAGTTTTGTTAATCCTGCAATCACTTTTGTGAGAATGTATTCTTAAGTCCAAATTGCGTGAAGTTTGCCCTATACAGCAAGAACTAGAATCTTGACAGTTAATTTTGTAAACTACGTTAGATTTCTTTAAAGGGGATGTTACATCTTTTAATTTTGGAAATAGTTTTTGTAATGAATTAATAGGTTTTGTTGTAATTTTATATTCTGTATTTAATATATTTTTAAAAATATTTATAATCTTCGATGTAACATTGTGAATAAGTGGAAAACTTAAAAATGTTGTGTGATCAATATTACAGTTATTTGTATTACTAAAAATTTGAATTAAATAATTACTAAACAGTAGTTTATTTAATAATTTTTCAGGATATGAATTTTCTAAAAAAATTTTAGAATCATTAAATTTTTATTAAGAACTTGTGGATGACATATTTTGGTTATTCTATTTTTGAAACGTAATACTAAATTAATTTTTGTTTTAAGCTCATGGAAAGAAAAATAATTTAAAAATCTACCTGAATTTGTAGGTCTGATGTACCAATTAAGTATTTCAACACTTTCGGAATTTCTGATTAATTTTATATCTAAAAACGGAACACTGCGATCAATTCCTTCCTCAATCGTAAAAATGTATGTAGAGGATTCAGCCATTAATAAAAAAGCGGATATTGATGGTTTGAATATCATTTATAGAAATATACATTGTTTTAAAAATAGA
>JARFJB010001615.1:800000-842500 GCA_036346205.1 Vesta saturnalis | reverse complement strand
ATTATTTGAACAATAATTTTTTAATCGATATTTAAATTCTTCTTGAAGGGAGTCGTTGTTATAAATTGCCACTCCTAGTCCAACGCTGTTATTAATTTTACTGCCATCGGTAAAAATTTGAAAATTTGTTATATCTGTAGAATTATACATTTTTATTTCCGGAATATCTGCTGGGTGTTGCCATTTATTAAAAGGAGTTGGACTATCAAATTGATCCATTTCGCAATTTGGGAATTTAGTAAATTTATATAAATTTAAAACTTCAAACAATTTTAAAACAATTGGAGTTTGTCCTGCAATTACACATGATGCATCATAAGAAATTGTACGATATGCTTTAGTTATTTTAATGTTTATTAATCTCTGTAAACGTTGTAATTTTATTTGATTAATTTTCTTTTTGAGTGCTTCTTCCCAAACCGGAATAGCATAGGTAAGCAATGGTAAGATGGCACCTTTATAAATAATAGAGAGCACTTTATGATTTAGACCCCAGCTACACTTCGCCGATCTTGATAACATGTGTATAATTTTAAAGATTTTTCTGTTATATGCGTGTTTGTGTGTGTGTGTGTGTGTGTGTGTGTGTGTTTTTTTTTTTTTTAATAATCTTTATTCAGCATGCACCATTAACATATTACATGCATAATTATCTTTTATGATATACTTAAAACTATTATCTCTATTATATCATCAAGTTAACTAAGTGTTCATCATGTACATATCAATAGTGATAATATTCACACGTCACAATGAAATTACTTAACTGCCTAACAAATAAAAAACTTAGGCATAACTAACACAATAAAATTAATACAATAACTGCTATGCAAGACAATAATAAATATTAGGTAACTAAAGATTCAAGTCTACACTTTTAACAAATTCATTTAAATAACACATAAATCTTGAAATTAAAACGTTTTCCATAATTGGCCAGCTTTCTCCATAATTTCTTATTCTGTTAATTAATACATCTCGTTGATTATTTAGTATTGCACAATTGTATAATAAATGGTGAACAGTCTGTTCTTCATGATTACATTTACATATTGAATTTTCATTTATGCCAAAACGTTTTAAATAGCTATTAATTTTCCATGACCGGTTACAAAAACTGTTAATGACGGCGATTGTGGATATGTAATTTCAAGCCTTGATTTAATTGTTGGAAAATATTTTTAGTTACTGCCCCATTTTCGGTATTTTGCCACTCTTCGTTCCAGGAATCTACACTAACGGTTTCCTGTTGCTTAATTATTTCTTTTCTTTGTATTTTGTAATCTGTAATTTCCAAATTTTGTTTTAAATTTTGTTCAAGTAATATGTATTGTATATTTCCTTCAATTTAATTTGTACAGGTGTGATACCAGCAATAACACATGAAGCATCATGCGAAATTGTTCTGTACCCTTTATTATTTTAATATTTATTAATCGTTGAACCCTTTTTAATAATTTAACGGTCTTTTTAATTTTTGAAAGCTGCAAACCAGATTGGTATTCCATAAGATAATGTTGGTAATATGGCTCCTTTATATATTACTTTTAATGCTTGTTGTCCTAAACCCCAATTTAATTTTGCTGATTTGTTTTTTCACATATATATTCGATATGGAATCTAAAACTGAAACTGTTATCTACAAATATGCCTAAATATTTCACAGTGGTAACTTGTTCTAAAGTTTTGTTATTCAAATATACTTCTAAATTAGTATGTATCTATTTATTTTTTCTTGTTATTAACATAATTTTTGATTTCAGGTCATTAAATTCCATCTTGTTTTCTAAAGCCAAATTTTGAAGTTTCTTTAATTCTGTATTAGCATAGAATTCTGCTTCTACAGGTGTTTGTGCTTTTGTCAAAATTATTAGATCGTCATGAATGCTAAAACTTCAGTTCTTTTATGGTAATTGAGTGTAAAATTGAATTATAATTAATATTCCAGTACCCTGGACCACAGCAAGATCCTTGTGGACATCCTTTACTTGAATATTTCTTTACAACTGTTCCGTTATATTCCAAGATTGAAAGTCTATTATTAAAATAATTTCTTGTTAAATTATATAAATTTTTGGGCACTGTAATTCTTTTAAAGATTTGAAAATGCTGGGCCACCATGCAGCATCAAATGCGCCTTTAATATCTAAACTTATCATAACTACACAATAATTTTGATTTAAACTTTCATCAATAAACTTTTTAATAAAATTAAAGCATCAATTGTATTTTTGTTAGTGTAAATCCAAATTGATTTTTGTTCATTAAATTATTTCTATAAACATGTCTTATAATTTTAGTAATCATTAATTTTTCTAATATTTTTCCACCTGTGTTAATAAGACTTATTGGTCTAAACTTACTTCCATCTTTACTGTCTTCTTTGCCTGGTTTCAGAATAGGAATAATCAATGAAATTTTCCAGTCTTGAGGAAAATATGCATGTGTTAAGCATTCATTAAAATAGATAATACGTCACGTTATACCATCTAAACCAGGTGTTTTCTTTGAGTTCATACTTTTAATGGCTGCTTCTATTTCTTCTGAGGTAAATTTTGAATCATTTTCAGTGCTAATTTTGTCATTGGTCATTTCTCTGACTTCTCGGTGATATAAGGAGTCATCTTCCAAGCAATCATCTGAAATAAAATGGTTTATCATACATTCCAAGGTGTCCTTGATGTTTGTCGTAAATTTGCCATTTTTTTCTTTAAGCGTTGTAATAAAAGAACTTTTTTTTACTTTTCCTGAAGCTAGTTTATAAGCAGTGCACCACGGATTCGATTCTCCACGAATAGTACAATAATTTTTCCACGATTCAAATTTTGTTCTAATTAAATTTTGATACAGAACTTTTTCTTGAAAATATGTATTTTTTCTTTCTAATTTTAATGCACAATTATTATATGTCCTTTGATATTTACGTCTTAAAGTATTTACCTTTTTTCTATACAGAGTCAATTCTTCTGTTCACCATGAATTTGTATTTTTAATAGGATATTTGGTCCTCGCTTTAGAAATACGAAAAGAGGAATGGCAAGCATTTTTAAATTCCGTGTTAAACTTATTGAAAATGAAATCAAAATTATCGGAATGCAATACCTTATATTCTAATATGTCATCAATACTGTCTAAACTATTTTCATTATTAATATTAAACGCTTTTTAAGTTTCTCAGTGATCAAGTTATCAAACAAATTCCAATCATTTTCTTTAATTAAAAATTTTGGTCTTCTAAATGTAATTAATGATTTTGGTTTGTCTAAATTTAAATAAAATGATGTAATATTATGGTAAGAACAACTTTCTTGATTTTCTATAGTCCAATCAGAAATAAATGTTAGTAAATTATTGTTAATGAGAGTTAAATCGATAAAACTATGTCCTCTTGAATTTTCAAATGTCGGAAAACCTAAATCTTCATTTACAATAAATAGATCTTCCATTATAATAAATTCTTCTAAAATTTATTCTCTAGCGTTAGTAATTCTACCATACCACATTTTAGATCTACAATTGCTATCTATTCCAATTAATAGTGCTTCCGTTTTCCTAATTCAATAATATTTGTTAGTAATCTTAAACTACAATTAAGATCATTATTGATATCAAAATATATACTTGCAAAATGTAAGATTTCTCATCAGCAATAATTTTAATAACAACACAATCTTCTGAAGATATTTGGGTAATTAAAATTCCACATAATGTTGTTATTCCTCAAAATGATTGCTGCTCTTTTTTTTATCACCACACTCGAAAGTAATGTAATCAGTTGGATATCCTTTAACTCGATTCTTAACAGTGTAAGGTTCTTGTACTAAAGCTATATCTTTTTTATAATTTTTAGACAATTTATTAAATTTAAAGTGACTGCCTTTGAATGTTGCATATTTAACTGAATGCACTTAATATTAATTTTTTCTCTAGATTTATGAGCCATCATCTAATATTTAGTATTTTCTTGATACTTCCGTACAATATCTTCATAACATGGACAATTTCTGTCTAGGGCAGAATAATTTTCATTAATTTTTTCATTTTTCGCGTATTTGTTTCTATTTACGCAATTAATACATTTATGTTCCTCCTTTACTGCCTTACATTCTTTAAGACTATAATTTTCTGCACTTGCACATATAGGACAAATTGTTTCACCTTTGCAATCTTTGCCCTATGATTAAATTTAGAACATTTAAAACATCTATTTATATTTATATAATCATCAATTTTACAAATACATCCCAATTTCAATTTCTTGTTTAATAATTTTAGTCTTGCTGTAGAGTTAACTTCAACTATTAAATTTGACAATTTTTTTACTTATAAAATGGCTTTTGAATAAGTAAATCCTCGTTTAAATTTAATTCAGGATTTTGTAAATTTATAATTTCTTTCGCACTTTCTAAATTTATTTCTTCCGGAATGTTATATATAATCATTTGAGGATCTCTTAACTTTGAATAGACAGCTTCCAAATGGTTTCCACAAACTTGATTTATTTTATTTTCCAGTAATTTTGCCTCTTTTGACTTTCAGATTCAATCAAAATTCTACCATCCCTTAAAGATTTAAATGTATTAATGCCAATTTGTAGTTCTGTAGGGTTCACTTTAGATTTAATTTGCGTCTTTATTACATCAACAGATTGATCTACTTTAGATTTAACGAACACTTTAAATTTTTATTTTCACTTGTATTTGAAATATTTTGACAGTTTCCGAATATGTCAATCTTCTATCAATTTTAACGTTTGTAGGATTTAATTCAGGAAAATCCTTCTGGTGCTTGGCTAAATTAACAATTTCAGCATCCTTAGTCTTTATATTATTCATTAATTTGATGTAAACTTTACGAAAGCTTGAAACAGATTTAAAATATCTTGACGTAAATTGTTTTTAAATTCCACTTTTTTACAAACATTAATCAGTGCTTGAAGTGATTCTTCAAATAATTCATCAACATCAAAGTCTTCAGACATGTTAATTGCAATAGACAACACAATTAACTCTATTAATACCTACTATTCAGTAATAAAATTGAGACGGACAAAATGACGTTGACTTTTCGCGCGTGTCTGTGTGTGTGTGTGTGTGTGTGTGTGTGTGTGTGTGTGTGTGTGTGTGTGTGTGTGTGTGTGTGTGTGTTGTGTGTGTGTGTGTGTGTGTGTGTGTGTGTGTGTGTTTTGCGTGCGTGCGTGCGTGCGTGCGTGCGTGCGTGCGTGCGTGCGTGCGTGCGTGCGCGCGTGCGTGCGTGCGTGCGTACGTGCGTGCGTGCGTGCGTGCGTGGCGTGCTGCGCTTGCGCTTCGCGTGCGCGTGCGCGTGCGCGTGCGTGTGTGTGTGTGTACAGGGTGGTCCAGTTTATAACGGTAGAACTGTACCAAAGGATAGTTAACGTAAAAATAATGTCAGTTTTTCATATAAACATACAGGGTGGCCCACTTAAACGGGATTGCTCCGTAACTCCTTACTATTACAAATACGAAAAATGTCTTATATAAAAGTTGTCCACAGTCATAAACTACACATTTTAAAATTATTTTCAGAAATGGTGGACTTGATTATACCGGAAACTCATACCAACTTCGTTATTTTAAATAGAACAACCAATATATTATTACATTTTTGAATTCCTCGTTGAATTTAAAGGTCACTTTAATAACCATACTATGGATCTACTTCGCATTGCTTCTGAGTTATTTGACATTTTGTAGAAAAATGACGTTTGCAGTGCCTCCGAAAACTTTCAATATCTCGAAGACGGATACCAGTAGAGATGTGGCTTTCGTTTTTACTTCCGAAAAGGGTACAGCATCATTCTCATTCATTGCCAAAATTCTTGCTTTTAGAATTCAATAATTTCTATCGCTCCGAAAATAATTTTTTCAAACATGGATATCTTGATTTTTGGAACCACCCATATTTTCTTACATCAGCAGATAGGAAATTAAATTTCCTTTCCATTGATGTAACATTATCCATATTTTGGAGTGATAGTTTTCGAGATATTAACATTTTTGTGTAATTTTAGTTTTATTACGCATTGCCGCGGTGCTTTGGAAAACGTTTGTCAATTGTTTTGAACAACTGATAAGAAGTCTCGCTTTTAGAATTCAATAATTTCTATCGCTCCGAAAATAACTTTTTCAAACATGGATAACTTGATTTTTAATGCACAAGAAATAAACAATAAATACTCAAGAATTAATAATACAAAACTCAAAAGAAATACACAAGAAATACATAAGGAATGAACAATAAATACATAAGGATTGCTCAAGTAATACAAAATAATTACTTAAGGCTTGCACAAGAAATAGATAAGAAATGCACAAGAAATACACAATAAATGCATAAGGACCGACCAATAAATACATAAGGACAATTACTTAACGATTACAGAAGATATACAAAAGGAATGCACAAGAAATACAGGTTATCCTGTTGACATGTTCCTCGTTTGATACTGCACGCGTCCGGTGTTTGTAAAACGTTGTCACAACTTTTGAAGGCTGTTTCTCGGGAAGTCTTCGTTCAGGATACCGTACCGCATAAATCCTTGACGCCAATAACGCATTTCTTTGGCATTCCCAAGAATGAAAGACATGTCGATCAACTCTGCGTCGAACAACAACATTTTAACGGAAATGTCTCGTAGAAACACTTAAACTGATACACAAGACAACAAAGCACAACAGAAGCTCGAGAAACTGACGTTTCTCATCAGTTGTTTAAAACAATTGACAAACGTTTTCCAAAACACTGCGAAAATGCGGAATAAAAACTGAAATTAGATAAAATATGAATATCTCGAAAACTATCACTCCAAAATATCGATAATGTTACATTAATGGAAAGGAAATTTAATTTTGGTTCCATTTAAAAATCAAGTTATCCATGTTTGAAAAAATTATTTTCTGAGCGATAGAAATTATTGAATTCTAAAAGCAAGATTTTTGGCAATGAATGGGAATGATGCGGTAGTAAAAACCAAAGCCACATCTCTCTACCGGTATCCGTCTTCGAGATATTGAAAGTTTTCGGATGCACTGCAAACGTCATTTTTCTACAAAATGTCAAATAACTCAGAAGCAATGCTACGTAGACCCTTAGTATGGTGATAAAAGTGGCCTTTAAATTCAACGAGGAATTCAAAAATGTAATAATATATAGGTTGTTCTAATTAAAATAACGAAGTTGGCATGAGTTTCCGGTATAACCGGAAGTCCACCATTTCTGAAAATAATTTTAAAACGTGTAGTTTATGACTATGGACAACTTTTATATAAGACATTTTTTCGTATTTGTAATAGTAAGGAGTTATAGAGCAATCCCGCTTAAGTGGGCCACCCTGTATATGCAAAATGCAACCCTTCGTTTTTCGTCTCCTGGGTGTAAACCATGGACAAGTTGCAGATGAAAAAGACGTCTGTGATCCTGTTTTAATATTCTTACAATAGTGCTTTTAGAAGTTCCAGTGGTTCGACTGACTCTTCTTTGACTAGTCCTCGAATGTCTATTAAATGCACGAAGTACGTTATTGTTTCTCCTTATCGTACTAAAATTCAGACGATTAGGATTCCTAGGTATAGCCTTCAACCCTTGATTGACGAATTAAAGATGCACGTTTGAAAAAACATTATGATGTGGCTGTCGTCTGTCGGGAAATCGTCTGCGATATTCTCGAGCTGCTTCTGATGTATTCCCATCACAAAAAGCATAAACAAAATGCATGTCAGCATATTCTTGATTAGAAAATTTAAAAGACATTTTATTTAACGTTTGATACTAGCAACCAAATTAAAAATAATTTACGAAATTACTTCTGAATTAAAATATTGTTAGTATAAATGTCAAAACTTAGTCATAGTTTACTTCATGAAATTTATATTCGAAATTAAATTTTGCATCACTGGCCTGACATTACCTGACAAAATCTGAAATATCTCAAAAACGGTGCGCCGTACGTGTACCATGGAACCATACTTTTTTGTTCCAAAAAGCATAATCAATCGAAAGGCGCTATTGGATTTACAATAAAGTCAGTGGCGTAGGAGATTTTTTTGAAAATGGGCGTAGGAGATTTTTTTGAAAATGGGCGACGGTACACCCATATCTCCGCCACTCATTTTCGTATTTTATCATCATAAGCCTTAAATAATGAAAGACAAATAGTTCACACTAAGTACTAAATTTAAAATTATTCAAAGCTGCCGTTTTAGTGACATTCAGAATATTCTATTTATTTTACAAAATTTCAACACTCTGTATCTCGAAAACGAAGCTCTCCAGCATATATGTTTATACGAAAAACTGACATTATTTTTACGTTAACTATACTTTGGTAAAGTCCTGCCGTTATAAACTGGATCATCCTGTATATATACAGGGTGTATTTTAAAATCGCCGAAAACGAAAACTGGAGATTCTATCGTTCAAAATAAGACGAAAATTATCATAAACGCTTTTCCGAAAATGCTTCCTAACCGAGATACAGGTTGATTAAAAAGATTTTTTTAAGATTCTTTTAAGATTCCTCAAAAACTACAAAAGGCATTACACTGAGATTTGGTATACCTAAATGTCTAATTAAGTACAATTAATCAGGTTAGTTTGAGTCAACTGGCTGCATCCAGTGGCGTAGAATATGCTAAGTTAATCACTTTAAGTAAAAAACCCACGTCCCTGCTTTTTCGAAGAAATATTTTTTGTTAAATTCAACATTTAATTCTGCAAATAAAATCATGCCTAGTAATTTTTCGATTCGGCACCCGTTTTTGAAATACTTTGCATTAACATAAACGACTACATTATTCAGTAATAACCAAATTAAATAAATCAGAGATTGCTTTGCATTTGACAGTTACGTATCTTATGTTTGCTAAAATAGTTGCATTTACGCGTGTTTTGTAATTCATTGTTTGTGTCTAATTACTGTGAAGAAATTAATTTTTCCAAACGAGAACAGGTCGATATGTGTTAATGTTATGGTAATACTAATTGCAATGCTCGTGCGGCCGTTAGACTTTATGAAGAAAGGTTTCCAAACAGAAGACATCCACGTTTTGAACCGTTCATCGTAACTTGTTAGAGTATGGAAGTTTAAAAGGAAAGAAAAATTCCGGGCGAAATGCTCATGTACCAGTTGAAATTGAGGAACAAATTTTAGATAGAGTTTATGAAATTTCATCAATAAGCACGCGTGAGTTATGTTTAGAATGTGGAGTGTCACATAGCAAGTCTTGGAAAGTTTTAAGGAAACAAAATTTACATCCCTTTCACCTACAAGAAGTGTCTGCTGACCATCCTCGTCGAAAATTTTTGCAGTGGTTTTAAATAAAAATGCTGAAGATGTACAATTTGTTAGAAACTTATTGACCACAGATGTGTGTATTTTTTCCCGAAATGGAATAATAAACTTGAATAATTCCCACAAATGGTTAGATGAAAATCAGCATCCAACTGTAGTTATAGCTCACCAACATAGATTTAGCAAAATATTTGGATAGGTACACTAGACGATCACCTAATCGGACTTATCCGTTTTCCTCAAAGACTTACTGGCGAATTCTATTTAAATTTTTGAGAATTGTTTGACAACGTACCCTTAGGTGTTAGAATGAACATGTATTTCATGCATGATGGTGCACAACCACATTCTACACGAATCGTCAGAGAATTTTTAAATGCATGGTTCCCTGGACGCTGGATTGGGCGAGAAGTGAAGTACCGTGGCCGGCACGATCGCCAGATTTAAACCCATTGGATTTTTTGTGTGAGGGTATCTGAAAACTCGTATCTATACTGTTCAAATTGATAATCAAGAGCAACTTTGGAATCGCATACAGATGGCATGCGATGAGATTAGGCTATGCCACAAATTTTTCAGCGTGCTAGGTTTCCTTTGTTAAGAAGAATACAAGCTTGCATTCAAAAGGAAGGAGGGCATTTTGAAGAATATGTATAAAAATAATTATTATTTTGTTTTTGATTCCTTCAATATCTCTTTAATAATGTACCTAATAGTTAACTGCGTTATTTTTTGTAAAATAAAACAAATTTTGATTTTTATTGAATAATGTGGTCGTTTATGTCAATACAAAATATTTCAAAAACGGGTGCTGAATCGAAAAATACTAAGTATGATTTTATTTGCAGAAGAATCTATCAAAAAATATTTCTTCAAAAACCAGGTGCATGCGTTTTTTACTTAAACTGACTAGCTTAAAATATTCTACGCCACTGGATGAAGTCAGTTGACTCAAACTCATCTGATTAATTGTATTTAATTAGACATTTAGGTGTACCAAATCTCAGTGTAATATCTTTTGTAGTTTTGAGGAATATAAAAAACCTTCAAAAAGTATTTTTATCAACCTGTATCTCGGTTAGGAAGCATTTTCGGAAAAGCGTTTATAATCATTTTGTCTTATTTTGAATCACAGAATCTCCAGTTTTCGTTTCTCGGTGATTTTAAAATATACCCTGCATATATATATATATATATATATATATATATATATATATATATATATATATATATATATATATATATATATACATATAGGGTCCGCCAATAGTGCGTGGACGAAGCTTTATGAGTTTATACAATATCGTTTTCAAAATTATTTATTGCAGGATGGTGTAGGATCTTTCGGGTTACAATTAGAAAATATTTTCGCAAAATTACTACTCGTATACAGGGTATTACAACACAAAGTTATATTTTTTAAATGGAACATACCGTATATTATTATAAATTTAGATTCCTGGTTAAGTTTAAGGGCACTTTATTCACTATATGAGGTATCTTAAACGCGCAATTTAGGCCCTGCATTCAATTTTTGAAAATTTAGAGGTTGAAAAGAAAAATTGTAACAACCGTATTGAGAAATGTGTAACACTAAAATTTTAATGGTTGTTTAGTCATAGACTGTGCTACATAAAATCGTAAAAACAGTAATATTATCTTTTTAATTTTCGAGATATCGTAATGCAAAGTTTAAGATTTTCAATAATAGATAAATTGATTTTTTAAATGGAAAGGTATACATTGTTTTACATTGTTAGATAGGAAATTTAATTACATTTTTTTTATATAACATTATTGGTATTTATGTTTTGCCGTTTTTGATAATCCAGCTTTTTACTGAATTTGCAAAGTTTAAGAGTTTTAATCATAGATAAATTGATTTATTTAAATGGAAAGGTATGCATTGTGTTACATTGATAGATAGGAAATTTAATTACAATTTTTTGACATAACATTGTTGGTATTTATTTTTGCCGTTTTTGATAATCCAGCTTTTTACTGAATTTGTCGATTTTCGTAGGTTTACATATGTATGTATAATTGTTTAAATCACATCAAGCTATGAAAACAAAAGAATATTAGAAACAAAATTCAGCAATAGTATCTGTTTTGTCATTTCGCGTGTATGTTCAAACGTAACTGAGTTAATTACTTATTGCAGTGTGAATGTTTGACGCTTAACTTTACGAACATCATACATATACGTAATACGTTTATTTAAGAATTATAATGAGTAATTTTTTGGAAAATGAATTAGTTGACATGATATGTGTGCTTGGAGAATCAAACAAAAATTGTTTATTGGCCCGTCGAATCTACGGGCAGCGTTATCCTGATCGAAGACAACCAAGAGAAGAATCGTTTCGCAACCTTTTAGAAAGATTTGAAAGTACTGGAAGTGTTGGTTATCCTAAAAACGAAAGAGCTAAAGTTGTTACAAATGAAGAAAAGAATTTCGTGTACTTGTAGCTACAGTTGAAAACCCCACGTTAGTATTCCGAAATTAAGTGACAATTTAGAAATCAGTCAAACTTCCGTGAGACGAATGTTAAAGAAAATAAATTTCACCCCTGTCATGTACAATTACATCAAGAGCTGAAAGAACAAGATTTTCAAGATCGAATTAATTTTGCCAGTGGATTCAACAACAGTTAAATGCGAACGAAAATTTTAGATCGGGCTATTATTTACCGACGAATGTACATTTCATCGAAATGAATTTGTGAACAGACATAATTTTCATTTTATTCAAATGAAAATCCACACCAATTTCGGTTAGTCTCTCAAAATAAATGGTCAGTGAATGTTTGGGCAGGTATATTCGGCGGAACTATTGTTGGTCCTTTTTTTCAATGGCACACTCACTGGGGTAGAATATCATAATTTTCTAGAAAACGAATTATATCATTTATTGGAGAATGTACCTTTGGCTCAAAGAAGAGGTATGTATTTCCAACAAGACGGGCACCTCCTCATCATGCGAGAATTGTAACCCAGTGGTTAAATTCGACTGTTTCACGAAAATTGGATAGGAAGACAAGGACCGATACCTTGGCCAGCTAGATCTTCCGATATAACTCCATTGGATTTTTTCTTTGGGGCTTTGTGAAGAATAAAGTATATGAGGAAGAACCAACAACTGCTGAGAATATGAAATTGCGAATTAGAAATGTTTTGCTACAATTATTCCTAATATGTTAGATCGGGTTGAAGCTTCTTTTATTAAAAGAATTCAGTATTGTCTAAATCAGCGTGGTCGACAATTTGAAGATTTAATTTAATATTATTTTCTTCCAAAATCGATAAATTCAGTAAAAGCTGGATTATCAAAAACGGCAAAAATAAATACCAACAATGTTATATCAAAAATTGTAATTAAATTTCCTATCTATCAATGTAACACAATGTATACCTTTCCATTTAAATAAATCAAGTTATCTATGATTAAAATCTTAAACTTTGCAAATTCAGTAAAAATCTGGATTATCAAAAACGGCAAAACATAAATACCAACAATGTTATATCATAAAAATGTAATTAAATGTCCTATCTAACAATGTAAAACAATGTATACCTTTCCATTTAAAAAATCAAGTTATCCATGATTGAAAATCTTATACTTTGCATTACGATATCTCGAAAATTAAATAAGATAATAGTACTATTTTTACGATTTTATATAGCACAGTCTGACTAATCAACCATTAAAATTTTTGTGTTACACATTTCTCCATACGGTTGTTACAATTTTTCTTTTCAACCACTAAATTTTCAAAAATGGAATGCACCGCCTAAATTGCGCGTTTAAAATACCTCATACAGTGAATAAAGTGCCCTTAAAATTAACCAGGAATCCTAATTTATAATAATATACGGTATGTTCCAATTAAAAAATATAACTTTGTGTTGTAATACCCTGTATACGAGTAGTAATTTTTGCGAAAATATTTTCTAATTGTAACCCGAAAGATCCCACACAATCCTGCAATAAATAATTCTGAAAACGATATTGTATACACTCATAAAGCTTCGTCCACGCACTAATGGCGGACCCTGTATATATACAGGGTGTTCTAAAGTCCATCAGGAAACTCCGGGAGGAGATTCTACGAGCTAAAATAATAGCAGTTTGTAATGAAATTTTTTTCGGATTGTCATTTGTTTTCAAGTTAAGGCTTGTCAAAGACCTATTTTTTATTTTATTTATCAACGATTCTGGTTTTACAAAGAGATAGCGTTAGATAGTGGAATTACACGACAGATTCTCCTACTTTATAATATAATAATAATAATAATTAATACATTTTATGTGTCCAAAAAACAAGTACCAATTACAGGATAAACTGAAAGAAAAACTAAATACAAATACATAAACACAAATACAAGAGAAAATACTACACATATAACTTAAGGATTATAAGTTACTAACATTTCTAAAACTATTGTATATTGAATTAAAGTTACAAAGAGTAAGTAACAATTTACAAGTTTATCATAACAAATGTTCGTAATGACCTCCATTCACCTCTATACATACGAAGATTAAACAATGTTGGTGACAATTCGTATCAAGAGTATTAATAACAGTTATTATGCCAACATTTGATATTTTAATAAAACTTTAATAGCTATTTCTGACTAAACGGTTGCATTTATCGGCTTGAATAAAGAGCACATAATTTTTCTAATACTATTTCTCTTTATAATAATTTCATATTTTGCGATGTTTGGCAAGAGAAAAAGTTATCAACAAAACCAATTTTGAGTTTTAGGTAAAGTGCCCTCTAACGGCGCATAATGGAACTTTTTATTACTGTTCCAATAGAACTTGATCTAATTAGTAAGTATGTCAAATGAGAGACTAATCGACCTTGAACTGCAGAAGTTATCTAAAAGAAAGTTTTAAAAATCGGTCATTAACAAGCCGTAACTTGTAAACAAATGACAATCCGAAAAAAATTTCCTTACAAACTGCTACTATTTTAGCTAGTAGAATCTCTTCCCGGAGTTTCCTGATGGATTCTAGAACACCCTGTATATACAGGGTGAATCTTATCTAATCCGCCAAAATTAAAGAAGTACTAGAACTCATCATTATAAGCAAAAAGTTCATATGTACATGGTCCGAAAATGCTTCATTTCCGAGATACAGGGCGTCAAAGTTGAAAAAAGAAATCGCGTTTTCTTCAATATCTTTCGACTGTTTCGAAATAATTTCATCAAATTTCGTATACGATGGTTTTGAAATGAAATATTCAAATTTGTGGTCCATTTAGTTGTGGTCTCTAGAGGCGCCAGCCAACCATTTCGACTCCTTTAAATCGTTGCAATTTTTTGTGCTACACTGTATACCAAACTCACAATGTTTATTTATTTAAAACTAGTAAGGAGCACTAAAATATCCAATATTAAAAACAAGAAAAGAAATTAATATTAAAAGTAAACATGTTCTTTTGATAACAACTGTTCAAACAACTGTCCCAAAAAACCCGTATACTAAATTTCATGAAATTATTTCGAAACAGTAAAAATATTGAAGAAATCGCGATTTCTTTTTCAACTTCGACACCCTGTATCTCGAAACGAAGCATTTCGGACCCATGCACATATGAACTTTTTGCTTATAATGATGAGTTCTAGTGCTCCTTTAATTTTGGCGGATTAGATAATATTCACACTGTATATATATATATATATATATATATATATATATATATATATATATATATATATATATATATATATACTTTTATTTAGATTTCCACAAGTATTTTTCTTGGAAACTTGTGTAAGTAAACGTACAAATTAATTCAACGTTTCGAGAACGTCCTTTTTCCCTTTGTCAAAATTTATTTTGACAATTACAGAAGTTGAAATAAGGTAACTATGTTTGACAAGTACAGCATATGAAACAAGGTAACTAACTTAAATTTAATCTAGACGAGTATGTTTGACTTCGGGTAGTTGGTCTAATACATGATGTAGAAGGTGTAGAAGTGGGGACACCAGCAATAGTTGCAGATTAGGTGTTTGAAATTTCTGGAGGCTTTGGAGTTGGTTGAAATCACGAATCAACTGGTTTAATGATATTCTTTAAAATTTGTGGCATTCTAGAAGTGTCATCCCGTTTAGTGAAAGTGTTTGGTCTTATTTCAATTTCAACGGTTTCTCTAATAATTCTTTCTTGTAAGGCATGTAGAGGCGCAATTAAACGGATATTGTTGGTGTTAATTTGGTGTCCTGTGTCTAAATGATGTGCAGCTAAAGACGATGTGTTCATCGGCTCTCGCACATAATAGTCTATTAGTTTGTCCGATATAAGTTCATCAACAGTTGTTGCACGGTATCTCATACACTCCTTGGTTTTTATTGGGAATTTTGTCTTTGGGTTTCTTAAAAGTTGAATGTGGTTTGAATACCAATCTAAAGTCATTTTTGGGAAATGTCTTAGCTATTCTGTCTGTAATTCCTTTTATACAAGGTAAAATAACAGGAATCTTGCGTTCATTGTTTGACAAGTTATTATTTGTTGGTCTCCTTACTTCGTTGGTAATTTCCAATATTTCTTGATTTTTGTATCCATTTTTGAAGTAATATTTTATTAATAGTCTTCATCTCTTCGGTTTTAAAATTTTCGTCAGACAAGTTATTTTATGTTTAAGGACAGTACACAATTTCAGTGACCAAGAATTCAATAATAATATTCTGAATGTTTTGCCATCGCTCCTAAACGGGTTCCCCTTGAAAATATCATTACCAACGTAGAGTACGCCTTAAAGGACACAGAATCTGCGGTCGCTCAACGTAGCACACATTGTTAAGAACTGCAGACTTCTCAAACAGAATATCACCAAACAAGACCTCCAAATGTTAAATCAGATCAAAAACGACGACCAAATATGAATATCACCCGCTGACAAAGGAAATGCTACTGTCATTGTCAACTCTAAAGACTATCACCACAAGATGTCTGAACTGTTAACTTCTTCAATATATAAGAAAAATCAGTACAATCCTACCACCTACATTGAAAAAACAACAAAATCTATCATTAATTCTACAAAATTAGACAAACAAACAAAACAGAAACTAATTCCAAGAGAAAAGAGTTCAAGAATCCCAAAAATAAATAAGGGAAACTGGCCATTATGCCCGATCGTCAGTGCATTTAATTCTCCGACTCATGACCTTGCTCGTTATCTAGCAAAAATGATTATTCAACCGATTTGTGAAAATGCTGCATCCTACGTCAAAAACTCCTATAATTTTCTACACAAGCTCAAAAATGTACCCTTTGCCCAAAATTACATTTTAGTTAGTTTCGACATAACGTCACTTTGCACCAAAATAGCTATTGAATACATGATGAAAATTCTAGAAGAAAATCACTCAATAAACCAAGATATACTCAAATTGATAAACCACTGCAGATTTAAAACCTAAATGTTGGTTTCGTTATGTTGACGACACATTTGTAGCTTGGTCCCATTGAAAAGGAAACCTGAACAGTTTTTTAGGACATATTAACAAGATTCACGACAACATCAAATTTACTATGAAAATTGAAGAAAATAATTCACTCCCTTTTTTGGACACCCTGATAACAAGACTTCCTAATGGTAAATTTACACAAAAAGTTTATCGAAAACTAACTCATACGAATAGATACTTGAATTCTCTTTCGCATCACCATCCTGGTCAATTACGTAGCGTCATGAAATCCTTGGTATACCGCTCTTACCACTTATCTGATGAAAATTCTAAAACGGAAGAGATGAAGACTATTCATAAAATATTACTTCAAAATGGATACAAAGATCAAGAAATATTGAAAATTACCAACGAAGTAAGACGAATAACTTGTCAAACAATGAACGCAAGAATCGTGTTATTCCACCTTACATAAAAGGAATTACAGACATAAAGCAAATATATTTCCCAAAAACGACTTTAGACCGATATTCAAATCACATTCAACTTTATCCCAATTTTTAAGAAACCTCAAATACAAAATTCCCAATGAAAACCGGGGAGTGTATGAGATACCGTGCAACAACTATCGATGGACTTATATCGGACAAACTAATAGAATATTCTGTGCGAGATCTGATGAACACAAACTAGCAATTAAACGGCACAATCCATCATCGTCTTTAGCTGCACATCATTTAGATACAGGACACCAAATTAACACCAACAATATTCATTTAATTACACCTCTACATACCTTACAAGGAATAAATTAAAAGCAGTTGAAACTGAAAGAAGACCGAACGCCCTCAATAAACGAGATGACACTTCTGGAATGCCACAAATTTGGAAGAATATCATTAAATAAGTTGATTCGAGATTTCAACCAACTCCAAATCCTCCAGAAATTTCAAACACCTATACTGCAACTATTCTTGGCGTCTCCACTTCCACACCTTCTACATCATGCACTAGACCAAAAATAAATTTAAATTACTTACCTTATTTCATATTCTGTACTTGTTAAAAATAGTTACTATTTTAATTTCTGTAATTGTCAAAATAAGTTCTTGACGAAGGGAACAAAGGACGTTCCAGAAACGTTGAATTAATTTGTAGGTTTGTTTACACAAGTTTCAAAGAAAAATGTCGTATTTAAATATATATATATATATATATATATATATATATATATATATATATATATATATATATGATAAAATAACAAATGAAAACTTTTATTCACTAAAGTATAAACCATTGTAAAGTAATATCTTTCGCCATCTTTCTACAACATCTTCAATTCTACGGCGGTACCATGTAGCATCATTTGAATGAAAGAATTCTCGACATGCAGCTTCAACTTCCTCAACACTTGTAAAATGCCGTCTACGAAGAAAGTGTGCCATCGATCGGAATAAGTGATAATCGGAAGGCCCAAGGTCCGGGTTATAAACTGGATGAGGAAGAAGCTCCAAATTCAATTCCCTAATTTTTTGTTGAGCTTCAGCTGCGTACACCAATCCAGGGTAACGCCTGCTTAGAGCATCATGCATCCTATCCAACTGTTGACGGTAAGGGTTAGCATCAATCGTCTGCCCATTAGGAACCAACTCAAAGTGAATAACCCCTTTAAAATTCCACCATACACAAAGCATAACCTTCCTTTGGAATCTTTCTCGTTTGGGAACCGGAAATGCAGGTTGCCCAACAGTGATCCTCTGATGTTCTGTGCTAGGATTATTGAAGTAAATCCACTTTTCATTGCAAGTAACGATACGTTTAAAGAAATGTTCGTCCCAAGAATTGGAAATCAGTTGATCACAAACCTGAACTCGCCTTTCTGCCATTGCTGGCGTTAAGTCGTGAGGAACTTATCTACAGCGTCTATCGTCTTTTCCAAATTGATGCAAATGGCGTTTTACGGTTTCTTTGGAATATACAAGTTCTGCTGACAACTTACGGGTGCTTGTCGATGGATTTGATTCAACGACATCTCGAAGTTCAGCATTACTTAACGAGTTGGGCCGACCAGAATCTTGTTTTCTCTTGAGATTTGTATCTCCGCCGGTAAATTTTCGAAACCTGCGCTGCGCCATACGAAGGTTCATTATTCCTTTCCCTTCCACTTCGCATATCTTTTTAACTGCGCGATTGTAGAAACGTTTTGTTTCCAGGAATGACGCAACAGTATCAAAATTTCGTATTTTTCGTCAGCCATTTTGACGTTTATTGCTAGTTAGGAACAAAAGAATATCAGAAGAAAATTAGTCGGAACATTCGCCTTGATATATATATATATATATATATATATATATATATATATATATATATATATATATATATATATATATATATATAAATAAATTAAAATATCGTCTGCAGGGAGCAACTACAAACATGACGTCAAAAATTGCAAAATAAAGTACTTAAAATACGTACAAATTGTACAATAACGGTCAAACATTAATTAATATAATTAATATTTGACCGTCTTGTTATTAAAGTCTGAAAATACTTTTTAGTGTTTTATTATTACGATAATACAGGAAAAATATAGCATATTCTTTTTACACAACTTATTATCTAAAAACAAACTTCGTGTGTGTTTTTGTTGCCAACAACCTTTTTTTATTGTTGCCAACTTAACACATCCATGGTTTTAGCGCACTTCTTAAAAGTATTTATTCTAACACCCCCCTCGCTAAAATCGTCTAAGCCTAACAACTCCTTAAACTTTACAAATGATACATTCGACAAAACCTTTGGTTAAGACGTCGGCTTGCTGACATTCAGTACTTATGTAAACTATAGTTATAATACCACCCTTAAAATAATTATGAACAAAATTATACTTTAAATCTATGTGTTTAACTCGACGGTTGTTTGTAGGATTCTTTATCAATGCTATACAGCCTTGATTATCCTCATAATACATTATATTTTTAAACTCAAAATCAAAATCTGAAAGCAATTTCTTTAACCATGGACCATCACACACTGCTGAACATTATGCTACTAATTCCGTCTCGGTACTGGATAGTGACACGCATTGTTGTCTTCTCGTCACCCAGGATAAAGTATTACCAAAAACTTTAAACACAAAACCAGTGACGGATTTTCTGTCATGAGTATCGCCTCCCCAATCCGCGTCTACATAACAACATAAACTAAACTTTTCACATCGTTTAAATACTAAACCTACATTAACGGTATTTTTCAAATATCTTAAGATTCTTTTTAAATGATTTCAGACCTCGTCAGATGCTTTGTCTTGGAAACGACTGAAGAAATTAACTGAAAAACAAATATCAGGTCTACTACTTAGCATTAGGTACATGAGACATCCCACGAGTTCTCGAACTGGATTCTTTGTTCCTTTCATTGGATCGTTACATAAATCAATCCTTAACTTAGGATCAATGGGTAATGTTGAACCTTTACAATTATCCATACAAAACCTCTTAAGCATAGTTCTAATATATCTAGATTGGTGAATCGTTAAGATTCCCTTATCCCTATCGTATAATATTTCTAATCCTAAAAAATTCTTAAGATGGCCCGTGTCTTTCATTAAAAACTTTCTCATCAACGTATCTTTTATTTCCTAAATATCATTTAAATTATATCCCGCTATTATTATGTCGTCTACATACAAAATTAGGTAAATCCTTTTATTTCTCAACATATATAAACAATAATCATTTTCTGATCTTAAAAATCCTATTTCTAACAGGAACGAATTAATTTCGTCATTCCAGCACTTGGACGACTGTTTTAAGCCATATAAAGCTTTATTCAATTTCAATACTTTGTTTTCCTAATATTTTATACCTTGTGGAAAATTAATAAATACATAATCGGTTAGTTTACCATTTAAAAAGACTGATTCTACGTCTAATTGTCGAAAATAAAATATCTTTTGATTACCTATTATCAACAACGCCCTAATAGTTATTAATTTCGCAACTGGTGAATAAATTTCGCTTAAAATCTCATCTGTTTCTGGTGCAAAACCTCTAACTACTAACCTCGCTTTAAACTTATCTTCAGGTTTTTCTTCTAAAGCTTTGAAGCTAAACACCCATTTAGTGTCTAAAATATTTATGTTATTTGGTAAGTCTACCTTTTCCCAAGTTTCAATAGAATTAAGTTCTCGATCAACTGTCTTTAACCAATTTTTCCTACCCTATCTTTTAAATCTGTGTAAGAACCTGGTACGTCTTCAATGTAACTTGAAGTGTCAAAGGCCATATACAATTCATAATCATTAAACTTTGATGGTGTTTTAACAATTCTTTTAATTTCTTTATTTCTTAAACTTATTCTATTTTCAATTTCTTTGCTACTTTGAAACTCCTCATCATTACTTAAACTCTCTTGTCCCTGACTACTAACCTCATCTTCATTTTCGCTTTCTTGCTTGCTTTCTATTTCTAATGTTTTCCTTTTAATATAAAAGCTAGTTTCAACAAATCTTACATCTCGACCTATCACTAACTGTTGTTTTTCCAAATCCCACAATCTATAGCCATTCGGCGCATACCCTAACATCACATACTTTTGAATTTTGAAATCAAATTTCTTACGAAATTCTTTAGGTATGTGATTATAAGCTGTACATCCAAAAATCTTAAAATTACTTACATTTGGCTTAGTCTCATACCAAAGTTCTGCTGGTGTAACACCCCCTAAATTAATCGAAAAGCCCCTATTTACTACATAGTTGGTTTCAAGTATAGCTTCACCCCAAAACTTTTTTTTCATGCCCGAGTCTGCTAATATTGCCCTAGTTTTCTCAACTAAAGTTGCGTTAATTTACGATCTCACTAGATGAATATTCACCGCCATTATCACAGCGAAGTTTTGAAACTTTTCTTTCAAATTTAGTCTCAACCATTTCAACGTGTTCTTTAAATTTACTATACACATCGCTCTTTTTCTTTGTCAAATATATTACTGCAAAATTAGAAAAATTATCTATGAAACTTACAAAGTATTTATTACCATCATATGTTTCTGGAGTAACCGGACCGTATACATCTGTGTGAATTATTTCTAACATTCTTTTACTTTTTGTTCTTTGACCGAACGGAGATCTAGTCATTTTGCCATTTATATAAGGCTCACAAAATTCTACTTCTTGAAATTTAATGTATTTATCAATCCCTAAAACTACATTTTTCTTGATCAATTCTTTTAACCCTGAATAGCTTACTTGCCATGTTTTAAAATCGTTATCAACACTCTCAACATTTAAGCATTCTGTAGTTACAACCTTGAATGTTATTTCAAACAAATTCTTTCTATACCTCATTCCTAATACTCTACTATTTACATCTCTTAATTTTACTTTTACGTCATCAAAAATTACCCCCACATTTGAAGTTTCTAACCTTTTTACAGACAATAAATTTTTTCTTAACTTAGGTATATAAAATACATTTTTTATTGTACACCTTATGTTTTCGTTACCTACATTACTCAAAATTTGTAAATTTCCAACACCAACTGCTGTTAGATAACCGTCATTTTTTGCCACAGCTATTTTTATTGGGTTATTCAGCATCAATAGATCAGAGAAATAATGCTTCTCACTCACCATATGGTCTGTACAACCTGAGTCCACAAAGAACGTTATGATGTTCTCCTCTTTTCCTTTTTCCATGTCTTGTCCATTTGTTTCAACCATAAAACATGCACTTTTCTCCTCGCTCGTACTCGTACTATCATTTACTTCTTGGTCTTCCTGCTGTACGTAGTTGCTTCCATAATTAGAGTGCTCGCTCGTGCTTCTTCCATGACTTCGGCTGTTGAATCGTCCTCTGTAGTTACTTCTGCTACGTTCCCTGTAATAACCACGTTGACTGAAACTTCCTCGCATCGGCTTCTTGCATTTTTTATGAAATGTCCTTTCTCGCCACACCTAAAACATTCTCCACCTGTACACGAAAACGCATACGAACCTTCTGTTTTATCGCTTTTGTTCAGGTTTGCCAATTTCCTTTTCTCGTACTCACTAATTATTTTCTTCTTTACCGACTCAAATGTGACATCATGTGAACTTTCTATAACTGTGACTAATGTTTCATAGGACTGCGGTAACGCTAGCAAGATACTGCCCACGAGATCTTGATCAGGTATTTCGTTCCCGTTTCGTTTCATGTGTCTTGCTATTTCTTCATATTGTTGCTCAAACACTTCCATTGACTCGTTTTATTTTAACTTCAGGTTTAACAATTTCTTCTTTAAGTATAATTGGCCATGCATCCCTTTCTTCTCGTATTTTTGTCGTAAGATTTCCCACATTTCGTATGCATTTGTTTTTCCCTTTAAACACTCTAATTGGGTATTGTCAACACACTGGACTATTAATGATTTTGCTTTGCTGTCTTCTCTAATTTTATCTTTTTTTTCCTTTTCTACCTCTATTTCGTTAATTTTTAAGTCCATCATTACGTGTTCGATCACACCTTGCTCTTCTAAAAGTAATTCCATCCTAAACTTCCAGTTATAATAATTTCCTCCCTCTAGTAATTCGATTTGGTAATTTTTTCCATTTGCTTGAGCCATTTGCAGTATTTTCTTCTTGCATTTACCATGTGCTTCTAACCTCAAATTTTTTTTAGAACTGCTTTTCCTTTTTACTCCCTTTTTTTTAAACTAATTGCACAGAGCACATCCTGGGCACATAACCTCTTGTTATTAAAATCTGAAATTACCTTTTAGTGTTTTATTATTACGACGATACAGGAAAAATATAACATATTCTTTTTTCACAACTTATTATCTAAAAACAAACTTCGTCTGTGTTTCTGTTGCCAACAACCTTTTTTTTATTGTTAACAACTTAACACATCCATTATTTTAGCGCACTTCTTAAAAGTATTTATTCTAACAGACCGTTATTGTACAAAACTAAGTAAGTACTTAATGTTATTTTTAAGAACAATTAATTTTCAACATTTCCCTTTGGCACTTAACTGCATATTTTTATTATAGGTATCTAGTATAGCCACCTCCAAGAAAGGCCGCGGTCGCAGTAAATGGCCACACTGCAAATACTCGAGTGGAACGCGCGAGTATTCTGACAGACGAAATAACAGACCGATAACACTCTTGAATTTTGAATTTCTCATTATTTTATTTTGTTAGATCTGCAATTAGCAGTACATGGTAGGTACCTCTTTGTATTTTTTTAACTCTAATTGCAATCCAATTGGCCTTAATAATATTCAATTATAGAGCAATACTCGTCCACGTGTACCATTTTACTGAACTTTGTTTAGAGGTTTTATTTACAGTAATTACTGTTTACTAACATGTTAAAATACAGGTATGATAGGTAATTTCTATTGCCTAAACTATTTAAATTAAAAGTTACATTCTCGCTTAAAACAATCAAAACAGACATATAAAACAACCAAATGTTTGAAATAAATAATAACATAAGTGTCAACAAATCGGTCTTCCGTGCGCAGTTGCCAAAGTTACGCGATCGCGGCCTTCTTGCAGGTGGCTATGTATCTAGCCACTGGATGTTTATTCAAATTGCTTGCCTTCAGTTTTCGCATGGGAGTATCTACAGCAGCTACCATAGTAGCTGAAACCGTCGTAGGTATATGGGAAGAACTACAGCCCTTATACTATATGCCACTTCTAACTCCAAATTCATTCAAAGTTATAGCAAACGAATTTTATAAAGTATGGAATTTTCCGAACGTTATTGGGGCAATCGACGGAAAACACATTCGCATTTTGTGCCCTAAAATACTGGATCGATGTATTTTACTACAAAAAATATTTCTCCGTTGTATTGCAAGCGCACTCAGATGCAAATTACCAATTTGTTGTGATTGAGATTGGGGATTATGGAAAGCAAAGTGGAGGAGGCACTTTTCATGCCTCCGATTTTTATAAATCTATTTTATCAAAAACCATAGAACTTCCCGATTCTACCTAACTTCAAGGAACGGATGTAAAAATGATCCTTATGTATTTTTAGGAGACGATGCTTATCCACTGTTAGATTATTTATTAAAATAATACATCAGGAAATATTTGATAACAAAACAAGAGTGTTTTAATAAGAGGCGCTCAAGGGCCAGAACAAGTGTAGAGTGTGCATTTGGTATACTCTACGCGAAGTGGCGAATTTTGTCCAAGGCGATTGAAACCAACAATAACACTACTGACGATATTATTAAATGTGTATGTCCCGGGTGGTTCATTTTCGATGTTTTCTTATGGGAAGTACCCTTTCTATTACAAATAGACAAAAAGTAAAAGTGGGTCCTTGTGCTCGATTTTGGTGTTAATTGACATAAAGTTGTATTTTTTTATATGGAAACCATAGTTGGCTATGAAATTTTTAAATGACTTTTTTTATGCTTTTCAAAAATATATAACACTATTTTAATAATTATTTGATTTTTTAAGCTTTTCTTATTTACGTTTTATATTAAGAATACACAGTGGGCATAGGAGGCTGAGATTTATTTAAGTAAAAACAAATGATACCTATATGTCAAATAATAAATTAAAAATTAGAAGTGTGCAACAAAGTGATCTTGGAATTTAGTTATTAACATGCCTAATTATACAAATTCAGAAAAAATTTGCATGTTAAAATGTTTTATATTATCAGAAGGTGATAAGAATGTGACATCGGAATTATATTTACAAAATTTTCCTAAAAGGCAGCAGCCAAATAAAAATATTTTTGTACGGTATAGTTAATAGAAATTAAAATGTTTGCTAGCTCAAAGCAATATCTCAATTAATTTTAGGTTACAGAAAAATTTAACTGAATTCGGTTCTTTTAAACATCCCAGGCCAAAAACTTACTTTAAACGAAATTTTGAAGAAAATTCAATGGTCCTCTTAAGACAGCCAAAAACTTCATCTAGACAAATAGTTAATCTAGGCGTGTCTCGAAGCATAGCCCTTTTCATTTTAAAGAAACACAAATACCATTGATATAGATTTCGGAAAGAATATTTTTTGACTACAGACGGCAGAAGGCGGCGTTTTGTAACTGGTATATAAGTCAGTGCCAAAATATACCTAACTCTATTGCATGGTCAGACGAGGCGCATATCAGTAGTGATGGTATTATGAATAATCACAATTTACCTTACTGGACAGATACTAACGCTCATGTCAGTGTTGTCCGCAAGAGGCAAGGGAAATTTGGAATCAATGCGTGGTGCTGCATTAAAAAACGGACGTCGTTATTATCACATGTATGAAGGAACATTAAACTCACTGAAATATCTCGATATTATACGAATTCATTTGGAGGGATTTCTAGAATCTTACTTTAGCACAATATTGCAATGTCATGTTTCAGCAAGACGGAGCTCCCACACATAATTCCCGTGTAGTTAATGACTACTTAAATTGACGTTTTCCTAATAGCTGGGTGGAAACGACAGCACCAATTTTGTGGCCTGCTCGTTCACCCGATCTTTCGCCTCTAGATTTCTTTTTATGGTTTTTTTTGTTTGAGAAGCATTATATACAAAAGAACTAATAATAATGTGAATGAGTTGAAAGAAAGTGTTCGTGTGGCTTTTACACAATTAACACCATTATTTATATTATAACACTTGTAACGTGCCAATTCTTGTCTGTCGTTACCTTAATTTAAATTTCGAAATTTGCATTATTATTAATAAGTATATTTACATTACATTAGTATTTTTAAGCATTTCCTTTTTCGTTCAATAATTAAATTTTTATATCGCAATATTTTCTCTTCAGTCTACATAATTACGAACGTCCCTGTGTATATTTTAGACATTCAGTTTTAGTTCTATGTGCAGCGTAAGTTGAGCATTTTCGATGCATTTCCTTTTACCATGCCGTGAAGTTCAGACGTTATCTTTTTAAGTTTTGCTTCCTTTTATAAGGGAACAAAGGTAGGAACAAGGAAACCGTTTATCTTCAAGAAAAAGCTTTTATTTTGGTAAATTTACGTATCATTGAATGGCGTGGGTATGACGCCACGAACAGTTACTTTATTAAAATGGCAGGTTAATGCAATGTCATCTTTATGAACATAAATGGAGATACCTTTGTTTTGCATCAATCGCATATGCTGTTACAGTTGGACATATTCTGCGTTCGTCGTTATAAACAGCTTTCGTCGTTCGAAGCTGCTTTCGTTATACGTTTATGTTTCGTTTATTTGTACGTTAGTTACAAATGGAAGTTACCTTTATATTATCGTATATTTTGTCTTGGAATTGGAAATGAAAATTCTCAAGCTACAGTTCGTTTGAGACGAGATTAAAATATTTGTTTTGTACAATTAAGTACTTATCCTTTTAGTGCAGTTTAACTGAATAACAGATCGGTTTGTGTTATTTTGATACGGTTAAGAAAAGGAACAGTTAGTCCTGCTCCTGAAATAAAAACATTTGAGTTCACAACCTATCACAACTGTAATTTGTTGACATTGGTCAATATACAGCTCTACCAAGCACAAAAACCCCGGAAAATATGTGAACTAAATTTAAAAATTTATAGCGGTAAAACGTTTGTCCAATTACCATTAAGAAGTCTCCGACCGTACATTCCCAAACGCAAACAATTGACATTTGTCATATTTCGTGTTTCTTGAGTATTTATTGTCGATTAGTCTTTATAAAGTCTTTTCAAGGCTCTTTTTACTGATTTGTGAGAGAAACGGTATGTATTGTGCACATGTATCTTTTAATATGAAGCTTTAAATAATAAAACGATTATAGAGTTCATAACCTTAAAACAATAAGCATGCTTTTTTAAATATCGATTTTTCAATATTTAGAGTAGTGTACGATTTTGAAATACGTAGCTGCACTTAACTTAAATGAGCATGACAAGTTTTAAAATTTCAAATCATGTTGATTTTCAATATTTCGAATTTTTCAGGTTTTATTCGTAATGGCTAGTAAGTCGAAGAAGAGTATTCATTCCGAAGCCCGGAACACCATTAAAGCAGTTGTGGAATTTTCGATAAACAAAAAGCTAATGGTGTGTGGACATTCCCTTTGGACAAGGCTACTGGGCTAGCTGCTGCGGCAACAGGAAAATCGATTAGTTTTATAAAAAATTAGGTAGTTACGTAGTTTGTAAACCTTAAACGTAATTTCTAAATGACGTATTTCTTTGTATTAGAAATGAAGCTACAACAGCTGAAAATTCAGTTTTAAAGTCTCCTTCTAAGAAAAAGAAGTGGAGGTTCTAATAAAATGGTTTTAGATGAAGCAGATTTAGGCATTTTAAAAGGACCGTTCATGAAGTATATACTGTAGAAAAAAGGTGCCAACGTTGAACATTTTAGTCAATAAAATGGAGGATAAGATTAATTACTCCGGAAGACGTGAAACCTTACGAAAGGCTTTGTTACAAATTGGTTTCAAATTTAGAAAATGCCTCGATAAACGAACATTTTTAATGGAGCGCACTGATATTGTTGCCTGGCGTTCTCGCTATTTAAGAAGTTTACGGCAAAACGATGCTCTAGGAGAAAATAAGAAACCAGTTACGTACCTAGATGAAACATATATCCATCCATCGTACGGAGTTAGCAAGTGCTGGCAATCCAATGATGAACCCGGTGTGTACCAAATCATCAGAGCTGGCCAACGGCACATAATCGTTCATGCGGGTGGATCTTATGGTTTCGTTAATCATAGGCTGTTAATTTTAAGTCCCAAAGTAAATCTGGCGATTATCACGATGAGATGAATCATACCAACTCTATGCAGTGGTTGGAAAAGCAGTTAATACCAAACTTACCACCCAATGGTATAGTTGTAATGGATAATGCGCCATATCACAGCGTTCAAATTAATAAACCACCAACACAAGCAACAAGGAAACAAGAAAATCAAGACTGGCTGACAAGTAATGGAGTATCGACAACATACACCATGCGAAAAGCTGAACTGTTGGAGTTAGTAAAGCAATTTAAGCATAACAAAACTTACTATGTTGATGAATTACTTAAAAACATGGACACAGTGTACTTCGTTTGCCTCCTTATCATTGTGAACTCAATCCGATTGAATTTATGTGGAGCTTAGTAAAGCATAAGGTGGCAATGAATAACGTTTCTCAAAGTGGAAGTAATATTGAGAACTTAGTGCGAAATGCTTTTGCAGAAATAAATGCATCTGACTGGGACCAGCAATGCAGGCATGTTAATCACATAGCCGAAGAAATGTGGCAACGTGATGAACTACTTGACGAAACAATTGAAACTTTATCTTTTATGGTAAACACTGGATCGTCAGATGAAAGCAGTGAAGAAGAAGTTGATGAATTTTGATAGCCCATAGAAAACCATTTTTAATTTTGTAGTTACAAGTTATAAATCGATAATAATAAACGGTATGTGCTTATTTTTCCATAAAATCTTGGACATTATTTTAAATTTTAATTATGCATATGTGTTTTGTTTCTATTGTGAATAACATTATACTTTATTTATGTGAATGTTTTAAATGCTATTATAATATATAATAAATAAAAGTTAATCAGATAAAGAGGAAGAAAGTTCTGTAGAAGAATCATTGTAATTTATTAGTCACATTATATTCAAATGTGATCAGAATGATGTTTTTTCAAGTATTTTACAAATGTTTACAAAACTAAAAATTGTGTAGATTATTTGTAGAAAATGTTATAACTTCGAAACAATCTTATTTGTACTTAAACAATAAATACTTAAATGTTTTTGGTAATTAATTCAATAACATTTGATGTACCTAACAGAAAATAAATAAATTTGTTCACAGAATTTGAATAAGCAATCCATACATTTGATTTAAATTTGCCACCTTAATACTTTTTGTATGGAATGTACCTGTTGAAAAACAGCTCCCTCAGGTACGCCCTCTCAGGGCTTTTGTTTGCTTGGTTGAACTGTACGTTGCATGATTGAATACCTACATGTTGAATAAATTGCATTTTGAATTCTAAGTATACATTGATTGTACGTTTATCTACTGTGTTTAATTTAGAGATTTTAAGATTGTAATGCAGCACAAGAATTATCGTTTTAGTTATTTTATTCTGATATTGATCAGACATTTTGCTTTATTAAATATACATATAAATACAGATATTTAGTGCTTATTCAGATTACCTATTATGTTCTGAGATACAACCTTTCTCAATTTTTGTTGTATTTTATTAATTAAACCTAGAAATTAAGTGGTGCCCAATTAAACAAATGCTAATACTGATTATAGCTATGAAAATATCTCTGCTTTCCTCACACCTGATGAACGAGTTCTCATATTCAGTAAGTTTTATAAGTTTGTACCTCACTGAGCTAGACCGTGGTGCGATTTACCTTTGTAACAACAACACTTTATTATTTTTATTTTTTATTTGTTATACACTGTAAATTCAATTAGAAGACGATGCGAAGTCTGCATCCAAAAAGAGGGCGCATAGTTTGAAAAATATTTGTAGTTTTAGTGTATTTTTTATATTGATATTTTGTGTTCATATTTTTGTTAGTTTATAGAATTAGATGTTTACATAAGTGTAAAAATTGATTTACTGTTAGCTTTTCATAATTTCTGATGATGTTATATTGTTTATTTTCATTTCTTTTCAATTTGCATTTGAGGTTTTCTGATAATTTTATATTCGATCTTTAGATTTTATAATTTGTTACCATTCCACAAGAACAACATTACAATTAAACTTATTTGAATTACAAAATGTCTCTAAAATATTTTGCTGGAAGTGAAATTTCTTTTTGGAGTAAATATCATTTAAAAATGTCAAATGTCAAATTAACACCAAAATCGAATACAAGGACCCTATATTACTTTTTGTTTGTCTGTAATAGAATGGGTACTTTCCATAAGAAAACATCGAAAATGAACCACCCTGTACCACACTGCTCAACGGTATTTTAAGAAAAGACGGTTTCGAACGGTATCTTACTTATGTGGAAGGTACTACAATGTTGTCGGAAGACCATTAACATGAGCAGTAGATACAAGAGAAATCTTCAAGAATCCGTTACAATACCATTAAGTAAACATAATTTGTTGAAAAATTTGGTGTATACTCACAATCAATGCCCAAGTCCTGACTAATTTGTCGCCAACATTTATCAACTACCTGTCGGTTACTATGGGCCTTGTCCCATTTATTCCAAATTGGAACTTTTACATAAACTGCTGCTATTAAAGCATCGATATTCATAACAATCTGCAAGCAGAGACTGATCCCTGATAATTGTAAATTAATTTGGGCAGATGGCCAGCGCCGATTGCACGCGCCTACAAGCTTTCTTGATGTGCGCCGTTAACCAGCGAGGAGGCCACCTGCTTTCTTTTGGTGTGTACCTTTCATACATATGGCACGCTGTACTACACTCCATCGTTCTTTAATAGATGTTTATTCTCTAGAGGGCATTAAAATCATTATAATGCGTTGATAAAACTGCGTGGGTCCTGAAATCCGTTGCAAAAATTATAAATTGCCTGTGCCAGTTGCAAATAGGTGTTTCTAATTTATACTTTTAAAGAATCAGCTTCTACGTCTGGAAATTTGCATGCCGAAAATTTTCCATGGGATTTTTAAGCGTTGTTATCGTACAATGAAACGTTGCAGTTGCTATTAATAATACAGATATTGTTTACTTATCGAAATATATACCTATTGCTTATCAAACAATAAAATAATTTGATTTACCAAGGAATAATTGATATCAGATTTGATGAGTTTATCGATATATAAACGTTTAACTAAAATACTTATAAATGAACATATCAAAACAACGTATTTTCTTATCGCCGTTTATCTTCGATTCATCTATACCTATATAATTTCTGTACAGAAATAAATGCATGAGTAGTGATAAGAAAAGCATTGTTCACAAGTTTTTTTGGTTCCAATAGTTGAAAAAAAAATCAAAATTAAAATGAAAATTTGGTTTTTATGTGTAATATTTGTACTGTGTGCGAAAATTACTGTATCGAAAAAAGAAAACGAAAATACGCAAGTAATTTTACAAGAGCTTTTAAAGGGTAAATTCATATTGGTACACGTTAATAACATTACATTTTCTACAGTTTCTTGCAGAGAATCAACGCGCGTTTGAAAATGAGTTAAATAAAATATTGGAATGCGTAAAAAAATGGATAAAAAAGGGAATATTCGGATTCAGTTTAGATCCACTGAGCTTACCAATTTTTCCCCTTTTTTTAGATAATTTGTTAATCAGGTTGGAATATAATTAACGTTACTAAGGTAGTTACTTGAAAGTGTTTCAGATCAGATATGTACTTGACTAAATTTCTATTTGAAGGACTTGCAGGTTTTAATGTTGATACTGCAACTATACGTATTGCTATACTTCCTCCCTCGGCTACACTTGAACTTGCATTAACATTTAAAGACATAAAACTGAACACCAATTATCGGGGCGATATGGAATTATTACAAATGATTCGTCTTTTTGGAAAAGGAAATTTTAGGTGAAACATAACAGGTTAATAGTCACTATTTTAATTTTTATTTTTATTTTCAGAATAGAACTGAAAAATTTAGCAATACGATTAAAACTTAAAATGAGTGTTCTTCAATTTAAAATAACAGAATCAAATCTTAGACTGGAATTACCATCTACTGAAGTGGTAATATTACCTAAAACATTACCTTTTAACTAATAATAAATATTTTAGTCGACAGTAACGGGATTATTTAATGACGAACGACAAAGCGAGCTTATTAGTCGTCAAATGAAGAGAACCTTCAATGCTCTAGTTATTGAATATACAACAGATGTGAACGTTTTTGTTAATGATTTATTGGCAAAATTAGTCGAAACAGTTATTAACCCTCTTTTAGCAAATTTAAGTTTTGATGAAATTATAGGCATTATTTTTGGTGGTGGTATAAGTTGCGACGAGGATTTTATAAAGAATATACATTTTAATAATGCAATTTTGAATGATATACTTAAAAACCAAACAGATAATTTGTATAACCGTTATAAAATGATTACATAGTGTCTTAACATTATTTTAACCACTTGCTGTTCATTTTCCCATTATAATACTGTAATTATCAGTGGTTGTTACATCTCTTGTAAAACTTATATCAAAATAAATTCGTTTGACAATTATTCAAATTCAATGATTTTATGGAAGATGTGATTAACTCTTGTATTTTGACGCCCGAAAAATCCTTATTAAAAGAGAGCGCAACACAAAAGTTTGCACGATACCAGTTATTTTTTTTATAGCAACAGTATTCGAATAAAACGTATATACTCAAAGCTGCACTGAAATGGAAATAATAGCAGGTTATCTTACTTTTTACTTTTTAACCTTAAGTCCTTTATATCAAAACCTATACGTTTCGCTAACACTTATAGTTATCGTCCTCATATAACATTAAAAGGCGCCAAAGTATAACGTTAAAAGGCGCCAAATGATGACATTATATCTGGGCCAACTTATAACATTAAATTGCGTCAATATTTAACAACAATAAATAACGCCAAGTTGTAATAACAAAACGTGGTGATGTAACTACTCAATTGTTAATACATTTATTTAAATTTTGAAACGCTTGAATTACATTACTTTTGATAATGAATTTTTATATTTATACGATCAGTTATTAAATTTATATAACGATTCATTAGAATTTATTGAATCTATTATCGAAAACTTTGAAATGAATTACAATATTTAGATACTTCTAATATTTTTATGTCACATAATGACGATATTAATACTTCAGTTAGTATTCCTGCTTAAGATTTTTTCCAAATTAATTGGAAATTTACAAATTTTTAAGAGTTCTGTTCATGTTTATAAATTTAAAATTTAATGGTGGAAGATTAGATGCGAAAGTTTAACATATTTTTGTGTTATTTGTGTGTAAATTCCATTTTTTTATTTTCTTAGATTGTACTTCTTCTCTGTTGAATTGTTTTTAATTGAAATCGTAACGCTGTTCATGAGTCTACGAAATTTTCACCTTCCTTTTTGGCGTTTGGTCGGACAGTTCCTATTTCTGGAGATTTTTATGGTCGACTAAAGGATTTCAAAGAGGATGATTTATTTATTGCTAACCGTGAACAATTAGTTCAAGATTTAAATGAACTTTCACCCATTTTTAAACATGTTAAACAAAATTTACATGCAGCTTACGAAAGAAATTCAAAATCTTACAATTTGCGACGTCGTCCGTTGAAATTAAACGTTGGCGATTTGGTTTGGAAAAAGAATTTTACTTTATCTGATGCGACTAAAATTATAGTCAAAAGTTAGCTCCAAAATTTATTGAAACGAAAGTTATTGAGGTGGTAGGTCCAACTACGTACCGATTGGCCACCCTATTGATAATAAACCCTTAGGTGTTTTTCATTTTAAAGATTTAAAACCCCATTAGTTCTTATTTTTTCGTATTCTTTTAATTATTTTTCTATTTTAGTATTTTTACATTCTGGTTTTCTTATTTATATTTTTAATTATTTTGATAATTTTTCAAAATAATTTTATTTTGTGCTTATTTCGCACATTATTTTATTTTTATATTTTGGTGGCTTTGCAAACCACTTATTTTATTTTGCTACATTTGTTAGCATGATGGTTAATATTTAGATCCCATTGTGCGATTGAATTGCCGACTTTGTGGGACATTAGTTCTCAGGCAGATTATCTTCCTTTAATGGATTTACAATTTGCTATTGTTACAATAGTAAAATTGAAGATAACTATTTTGAGTTTACCTCTGATCGTTAATTTGACGTGTAAAACTCATAACCATGGATAAGAAAACTAGTAATGCTTCTATACATTTTTATTTTTGATTGATTTAGTTATTTTGTTTTCCTGATTTGTGTAGTGTTACTATTCTTGGACGGTGCTTGAGGACTTCGGTTCGCCTCGTGTCAACCTCGATTAGTTCACTTCCTGATTATGACGTTTTGGTAGTTTTAGGAGGGGGTTGTTGTGTTCGTAAGAGTGCTTCATCTTTCTCTTTGTTACCTCACCTACATTTCGATTTATTTATAAAACGTGCGTGTTAGTTAGGGAATGTTGAGTCTTGGACGACGACTGTAGAACAACATGAAACCTGAATCTCGTGAAGGGTAGAGTGGCCTCTCTTGTTCTCCACGACGAAGCATCCTGAGCTAATTTGCCATGGAAATAGTCGTATCTTGGATTTACAGATTTTGACTCAGTTATCGAACGTGACAGTGGTAGTTGTGTTATTTACCTAGGAGGCTTGGTTTGAGACCACCGGGGTAGGGTAATGGAACCGCTCTCTCTCGGCCTCAAATCTCGCGATTATTTATTGTTAGTCTGGAAGGATTTTTATTTATACTCTCGAGTGGAGTGGCGTTTAGCCTTGATTTTTATAAAGTTGCACGATAACCGTTTACGGGTTCCCTACCCACTGTCCCTTCAGGTCATGGTAGGTTTCGGTCTCCGTTCGTTTTTACCTTAGATTCAAATTATTCACGGTTAGTAATAAATAAATCATCCTCTTTGAAATCCTTTAGTCGACCATAAAAATCTCCAGAAGTAGGAACTGTCCGACCAAACGCCAAAAGGAAGGTGAAAATTTCGTAGACTCATGAACAGCGTTACGATTTCAATTAAAAACAATTCAACAGAGAAGAAGTACAATCTAAGAAAATAAAAATGAAATTTACACACAAATAACACTAAAATATGCTAAACTTTCGCATCTAATCTTCCACCATTAAATTTATAAACATGAACGGAACTCTTAAAATTTGTAAATTTCAATTAATTTGGACAAAATCTTAAGCAGGAATACTACCGGAAGTATTAATATTGTCATTATGAGACATAAAAATATTAGAAGTATCTAAATATTGTAATTCATTTCAAAGTTTTCGATAATAGATTCAATAAATTCTAATGAATCCTTACATAAATTTAATAACTGATCGTATAAATATAAAAATTCATTATCAAAAGTAATGTAATTCAAGCGTTTCAAAATTTAAATAAATGTATTAACAATTGAATGTTATGAAGTTTATCAATAACAAAACCTAAGTATGATAATTAAGGTTTACAAAATTCACATTTATCTAAATTAATATTTAAATTGGCATCACTAAGCCTTTTAAAACTTCTCTTAAAATAGCAACATGTTCCTTAAAAGTACTTGAAAAAACAATAATATAGTTTAAATAAACAAAAACTGAATGGGATAAATCATGACCTAGAATTGAATCTATAAATCGTTGTAATGTATCATAATCAAAGATTGAATGCATTTTTGATAATTCCAATTTAAAGGTGTTTGGTTCATATAAAATTTCATACTTCTTGTATGAATCAAATAAATTGGATTAATTACGTTTCTCATCTAGTGTCAACGCTTCCGTTTCATTTACATTTCTGAACTGTAATTCTACTAATAACTCATCACTATATAAAACATCAACTAAATAATTAAAATTTGACATCGTAAAAAATATTGTATAACACAATCAATAAATTTCATTAAGTATAAACACAAAAATACCAAGCGTAACAATAAATGGTAACACTCCTTAAAATTCTGTCAACTTCACAATCAAAATAAACAAAAGCGAGAATAACCAGCATTGAAACAACAGCAAATCAAGTCCCTTTTTCGAGCCCCTGTGTAATATTAACACACATGTAATAAAAATCTCAAATATAAAGTAATTAAAATAACAAAGTAATAAATTTCAATGTCCCTGCTCGGCGCCAATTTATGACACTGAAACTGGGCCAAATTGTAACATTAAATTGCATCAATATTTAACAACAATAAATAACGCCAAGTTGTAATAACAAAACGTGGTGATGTAACTACTCAATTGTTATGATGTAATTTGAATATTCTAATAAAGTAATAATGAAATTAGGCAAAATTCTCCTAAACACAAATCATATAACTAATTGAGATACTTACCTTTCATCACTAATTTGTGCCTTTGACTCTTATCGGTAGATTAAGGTAGGATGGGTTCTAATAAACTGATTTGCTCATATACCTAAATTGCTGCCTGATTCCAGTTTGCTTAATTATTTTCTCTTCACTAATTAATAAAAAAATGTAATATAAAAATATAATTAAATGAAATCTCGAGCGCCATGTTGTCTTTATTTATTGGAACAACAAAACCTAGTTAGTAACAATAATAGCTTTTATGAAAATAAATTAAAAAAAATGTAATAACGTGCAATTTTGTATATTACCACAATTATGATTAGATAAAATTGGTCTTAAAACTATGTTTATAGTAAAGAAAAAGAGACAATCATTATATAAATACCTCGTTCGCATGAATTGGAAACGGTCAACTCAGTGATGTCATTGTTGTATCAACATGCGTAAATTATTGTAACCATTTAACCGCCACACCCAATAACTCGAAGTATTATTATAATTTCTTCTTAAAATATTTCATTATTTCCAAATTTTGTATGCACTAATTGAAGTTACTTGCGAACTTAAAAATGTAATTAAAGTATACATTATAAAAGTGTGCACAAAGTGTGCATTATAAAAAATGCATTAAAAAATAAGTAAAATATAAGTAAAATATGAGTGCAAAATAAGTGCCTAAAAAACAAATGCTTTAGTTTTAAATATAATGAATTAGAAAATAACTTACCATCAAAATCTGATGGGACTAAATAAAAAATTAGGTAAAAACCATGCTTTCTGCTGTAACATTCAGCAACAAGTCAATTGAAAAGAAAAAGGCTAGTTATTACGCATTGCGCGGCTTTTAAATGATCAGAATACCATTCCTAAGGAAAGGAAATATAAATCTTTATGAAATGTATTCACTTAAAAATATGTACTATTAAGATATGCCTACCTCATACAAAACTTAAAAACTTTTCTTATATTTACTACTAAATGAATAAAAGATCTAAAATTAAAGTATTATTTAATACAACACAAAAAAAAGGGTTGTTACACTCAGTGGTAATACAATTTTTCAAAATTGTCATTGAATACTGTCAATCAATGAAAAGAGAAATAAAATACTCGTTGGTATTGTTTAACATGCATTTTAATTATAATTTGACTGACGCGTAATTTTAGCACATAACCTCACTATCTTGTATTCAAAAGGTAGGTAATATGTATGTTTATTCCACTATTGTAATCGCAAAATTACAGCGTGTGGGAAATCCTCTGGCTATATCTGTAGCCGCAGTGAAGAATATCAAGCCTCGCAGTAGATCTAATCCAATTATATCCAGTCCAGATAAAAAATGACCTCGTAAAATAACAAAATGGAACGACCTGCCAGAAACATCCAAAATGTGCATTGGGAATATATTGTACAACATATATTCTCAAAGTGAGTACAATCTAACGTCTACATATTCCCACATCCGAAATGCTTTTATTTACAGTCCATTACACACAGGATTCAAGTTCAAAAAAGACTAATCGTAGAGCTTTATTGGAAAAACGAAATATAGCAGAAATGCGAACTTATTTTCTCAAACGATACATTCAAGAGATCAATTTTAAATCTAAGATGATTTCGTAGTTAACACAAAAAAAATATTATTTTGTAAGCCACTTTTCTTACAATAATTAAAATGGTTTATTTTAATTTGCCTCGATCTAGCTCAAATCGGATCTTGTCTTAACAAGACGGAGGTAGTTCGTATTTTGGTGCTTAACACTGTACACTGAATAATTACAATAAAATGTTTTAAACGTACATTACCTATTTCTTCTATAAAACTAAATAATCAGAGACTAAACAAGGTGAATTAAATTAACAACAAGAAAAATTTTATATCAGGTTAACCGGAGTGTGCTTCCCGGTAGCGCCCGTTTTGGTTGGTCCCCCGTGGACGGTAGTGGTGGAATTATTGGCTCCTGAGACGATTCTGTGGAAATATAAATTATTGTAGTTCAATTGCTAGTGTGTTATGACCAAAAATCCTGATAATGACGATTTATTTTTGATTTATTACGAACGCTTAGGCCGGCCCTGTAAACGGTGGCGTGGTATTTATCAGGTGGCGTTGTGTAATATTCTCCGTATTACATAAGCAGGGGATAACGATCGCGCTGGTGTTTGTAAGCAGGTCAAAGAGAAAAATCAGTAACTTAAAGTAACCTTGGTGCGCATGACTATTCTTATATGTGATTTGGCTTTCAGACTGAATAGATGTGAATTCAGTACTTGGAATGCTTCACAAAGGACAGGTCAATATTTATACGTTTCTGAATGCAAATTGTTCGTACGCGTTTGATTATTTACTCTAACTGATCGGGATGGTCTCAGGATTTCTTAATTAATTGAGAACGTATTTACATTACTTAATACATAACATTTAATTATGCCCGGAAATAAGACGCATTAATTCTTTATTATTAGAAAACGTCCGTTTTTGTTAAACGCGTATAACTTTCTTATAAGCGAGACTTATCCTACCTATTGAATACAGGGAAGACGAACTTATTCACGTTAGTTATTATTAAACATTGCTTCTGTTATTAATTGTTGTAAACGAATTAATCTGAGGCGGGTTTACACGATCTTTTAGGACTGCGTGAACTAAATTAAACAATTATGTGAATTGTTTCAGACGGAATGCAGGTGTCTTAAGTACACGATTATTCTCGGGGTTAAAATGAGAGAATTTACACGTATAATGTTCGTAATTTATTCTGATGCTGGTAAATTAGTCAGGCCTTCGGGAACGAAATAGTGGATAGTTTTTCGTTGCGTGAAAATATACTCGCGATACAGGAATGTTTATCTTACCGGATTTCCTTTATTAAGAAATATTATTAGAAGAATATCTAACAAATTGTAGTCGGTTCGCGAGACGCTGGAACACGTTTGATGCAATTTATTACGTAAACGCACCACGGGTTCGTCTTTATTTAATTGGAGGATCACGCGGGTGATCTCTAAGAATACGGCTTCTGGTATTGAGATTATCTCAGGTCTTGGCGTTGCTTGTTTGTATTGCTAATTTTTCAGGATCTGGTAGGTGTATTGCATGTGTAATATATGTTTAATGGAGAGCCCTTTATAGGATTCTGGGTCCAGCCCGTCGACTGCTGTATAAAGGATCTCCCGGGAGCGGCAGAATTAGAGTGAATACCCTTCTTGCCGCTGGAGTAAATGGAAGTTGACTTCAGGGCGTTGGTCCGCAGTGACAACGTCCTGGTTTGTGTGTATGTTTGCAGAAGATGACTTCAGGCTTTATAGCCTGTCGTGACTTCTAGTGAGTGATGGTAGCAGAAGGTGACTTCAGGCTTTACAGCCTGTCGTGACTTCTGGTGTGTATTGGAACGGTGAGATAACTTCCGGGCTCTGCAGCCGTCGTTTCTCCGGGTGTCTGGTGTAATGTTTAAGAAAAGTGGTACAATAAAACTTACGTGCTGTTAGCCTTAGCGTATCTCAACCAGCAACTTGATTGTATAACGCTGATTTACCGGTGACGGCGGCGAAGTAACGCGACTGAAGGTACACGACGGTTCCGGATGAACGGATGCGGCAATCAACAGGTCGGCGACGTATACAACAAAACTAAGTACAGCAGGCGCGCGGTCTGGATCTCGGTTCTAGATTCTAGATCCTGGAGACACGAGAGTAGCAGCGAGTAGAACGGACTATCATGGAATAGAATGGAGTAGCACGGAGTAGAATGGAGTAGCATGGAGTAGAATGGAGTAGCATGGAGTAGAATGGAGTAGCATGGAGTAGAATTTCTTCCGGTAGCGCCGCGGTTTTTATAGCTAATTCGCGGTGGGTGGGTCCGGCTTCTATGCAGTGGTCCTCTGGCAGTGGGTAGGTGAAATAATTAGAAGCTATGGACATGAAATGTTACAACCCATTGCGAATTGAATGTAATTGAACTCCTATGGACACATGCAAACGGGTACTACGGTAAACATTGGAAGAGATGGCTATAAAGACTAAAATGTTATTGCAATGTGGAAAGAAGCATTACAGCAATGTAACCAAACTGTTTGGTCTAATTGTGTACACCATACAGGAAATACTATAAAGCAGTGGTACAAACATGAAGAAATGTTGGGCATTACTGTTGATGAGACGGTGATTAATGTGGGAAATATTCTGAAAGTTCCGATACGGATAGCGACTAAAATTTACTAGTTAGGTTTATTGTTGCAGCATAACAGTGTAGGTAATTGAAAAGGATGTGTAGCTTTTGTAATATAACTATTCTGTGCAGTTATTGAACTCTAAATGAATCACACTTAAATTTTAAGCCATTAAATTTCATTTTAGTTGTTTATTTGGCATAAAGTAGATCATGTATGGTTTGTTAAATTACCACTTAATAAGAGATGTAACAATGGCAACTAATGCTGTTTCGCTCTAAAGGTACATTTATATTTTCTAGTTCGCTAAAAGAATCAAACATTGCAGTTAACCAGAAAAAGGAATATGCAGCTTTCTGATGGAATAGGTTTACTCATATCTTATCGATAGTTTTATTTTAGGTAGACTTATGTCATGCAATATGTAAATGTTACAAAATAACTTCATAATCCATTAATAACTAAATTTGAGTATATGTCGACCTATTCATCTAATGTACATGACCGCAGACTTGTAAGCAAATTAAATATTTTACAAAAAATGTTTCATCTTTTTAATTGGAAATCTTATTTCCGTGTTTACCAATGCTCAAGCTCACACATCCATTTAAAATATACAAATTATGTATTTCTAAAGATAAACATAATGAAACTGCAGCAACATTCGGAAGTTGAAATAGGGAAACCTACAAATTCGATTATCTTTAGGTATCAATCACATATATGTAAATGTTTACCACCACCTTACATGATATTTGACATAAATATTCTCTAAATATTTATATAAACTTACTGCAATTAGTATATTTTGAATATAAGAACTTATTAATTATAACCCACAAAAACTATTAAGATGCTAGAACTGTATTTATTGCTCACCATAGCCATTCATACGTTAATTATAATGAACAATATCCTTCGATCTTCAAAAAGGAAAAGTTGTTATTTTTACGGTGGAAATTTCGAATCAACAGTATTCATAACAACTTTTCATGATAATTATGCAGCTTCTTCTACAAGTTCATTGCGAAACTAGGCAACATTGTAAAAACAAAAACAATAATATATGACAGAATGACGTTTAAATTTTCATAATTCATGATTCTGAGATAGAAATTAATACACATAAATACATGTTAACTTAAGAAAACAATCCAAATCCTCCCGCTCCTATAAGATATCAATAATACAATTGATCCACAACCATTTTCATTCATATTTAATTAATCTTTAGACTTACCTTGCATTATATTAAGAAACCTTATAAATAAAAGTTATGTAAAATTAAATTTTCCTTAAAAAATATGTTTACACTTTTTCTTATATTATCGTTATTCAGGTATTGAAAAAACTTTAACCTACACTTAAATTCTACGTAAGGGTCTTCGCCGCTAAATTAAGCGTCGTACCAAAAAATTTCATAGAACATAAATAATTAATACGTTTAAGGTATATATCTAGGTATTTTTGTCTTAGAAATGTGCAGCTGTCTCAGATATATTTGACCACAGAACCGACACAGAACAGCACACAGACACGACACGACAGACACGACACGCACACGCACACGCACGTCACGACGCACACACGCACAGCACGACACGCACACGCA
>JARFJB010001615.1:760000-792500 GCA_036346205.1 Vesta saturnalis | reverse complement strand
TATAAGTTGCGCCATCTCGAAGATTTAGGGTCATTTAATAAAGTTTGAAAAGGAATCTTGTTTTTAAAAGACAACAATGGGATATCTGTAAAATTTATTTATCAAAAATTTGGTTTTAACATTCTTATCTAGTTTGAATAGTTTTGACAGGTTTGCAATATTGCTTTTGTTAGGGCGTTGTTCCTGATCTTTCTTTTACTTAAGACGCCATTTTTCCGATGGGGAGATTGATCTTCAAGAAAAATTTTTCCTTCCGTTTATAAGATGTTTAAGCATCGTTTCTTTGGAAAATTTTTCATATAAGGTAATGGTTTTGGTATAAAACCTTACTGACGCTTTACAAGCGGATCTTATTGAAATTTTCAATCTTCATATCCTCGGTAAGTTTAACACATGTTCGACAACTTTTAATAAATCGATTCTTTCATTTAGGCACTTTCGCACGATTAATTAAATTTATAACGTAGGTCTGTTGAAACGAAATCATCGCTATCGGCTCTAAACATCTAAATAGAGGTATGCTTGTATAAGGTAATTAGTAACGTACTTACTTCTATCACTTTCAGCGCCTTGATACCGGCGAAATAAACAGCTATTCTTGATTTATATACGTAACTAGTAAATTGGAATCCACTACCGATCACCTCCGTACCTATTCCTACTGGAATGCTGTCTTGGTTCCACAAGTAACTACCACCTTCGAAACACGAAGGGCATTTACAGTTTGGTAATTCTTCATCAAAGGTCAGAATTCTTTATTATTCAATATACACAGGATTTGTGTAATGAACAGTGTATTGCTAAAATCAGTACAACAGAGTTAAGTTACATTCGGTGTTTAACCTTATGTACTTACGTGTAACAAAATTTATCATTTATAATAACATGCTTTTACTGGAGGCTAAAGTGGTTGAATAATTTAGAGTTTGATTTGTTCAATTTGTAATTTCTTTCTGCACAAAAGAAGAAGAAAAAACCACACCTATTATTCACTGGGACGTTGACCTACTTAGTTCGCTACCTTCACACGGTAGTTGCGCGTTGAAGCTCCTGTTTGTAAAATACATTATATACAGGGTGGAACAGATATCGAGGTCGTATGAATTACAGTCATTGCTTGAAACTGTATATATATTTATATTCAAATTTAGAATTTCTGTAACTTTTCTGTACTTTGTCTTTCCTTAATATTAATTATTTGTCATTACGGATAATTTTGTTCAGAGCAGGTTTTGCTGTAATAAAATTTCTGTACTATTGAATGTCTTGCTGCCATTCTATGCCTTGCACTGAACAGACTATCCAGATATTTCTATTTAATACCACTTCTTAAGGGTTTTAATAAAATTCAAGAAACCGAATCAAAATCATTGGGGATTTAAATTCTATTTTGTGAAACGTAGGCAAGCCGTTTCAAAAATTAAGCACTACTATTTTCATTGTGGATCTATTTTAGATCGCACTTTATGGGTTACTTTCGCCCTTTCGGCTGCGATTTGTAAGTACTTACAACCGTCGGGAGCGGCACAATTAACGAAACTTTTCTTTTACGTTTAGGGTTCGATTAACGAACTAAATACATTTAGTTTTTTTATTCTTTGTGGGCATCTGCGACGGCTCACCACTTGCCATCGTCAGGGCTGAATTATAGTTATTGTGTTAGTTAAGATTGTTATGAATACTTTGGGGGAAAACTAGCATAGTATCATTATTGTTTACGTTCGATATTTATTCGACCATTATTAATGTAAGTTTAAATTAAATTAAATATACGGTTACTGTTTGGTTGTTCGGGTAAAAGTTTGTCTCTCTTATAAATTGTTCCTTTTTTTGGAGCACTACCTGTTTCAGGTTTTACAGGGCCTGCCCTACTCTACTCCTCTTTTTCCTTTTCTTTCCTTTTCTCCCTTTCCTGACTAAAACCTGTGGCGCCTATCCTTTAGTGGCTATCTAACCACGTCCACAACATCGTAGCTAACCTCCAAAACCCCACGCATCCAAGTGCTCTGCGGTCAAACGACCGTACGCAGGAGTTTAGTCGAGTGCACTTCCCAAAAAATGTTTACATGCAGGTTAGACATGTAGCACAGTGTTTTATGTATCTGAAATATGCAACTGTTCTAGTTATATTTAAGAAAGGCCTAAAACTGGCTCTAACGGACTCCCTTCTCCGCCGCTAGATTACTTTCAAAATCTAATCAGCTCCAGCATGAATGAAATTAAGCTTAAATACTAAGTTTAAAATATGTATGTGTTCTCGTTCAGGAGTTGTTACATGAACACATGCACGCATGCGCGCTCAAACATAAAAGCACGCACGTTCATACGCACGCACTCAATCAAATCAAAATCCTCCCCCCCCCACACACACATACACACAATTCCAAAATCTAATCAGCTCCAGGAGAAATGAAATTAAGCTTAAATACGAAATTTAAGGTACGTATGTTTTATCGTTCAGGAGTTGTTATATGCACACTCACACTCATTCTCACACACACACGCGCGCACGCGCACGCACACGCACACGCACACGTACACGCACACGCACACGCACACGCACACGCACACGCACACGCACACGCACACGCACACGCACACGCACACGCACACGCACACAGTTATGGTAATATTTGAAATTTAAATATAATAAGAAATCCAAAATGTAATAGTGTATGGGGTGTTGTATTTAAAATACGAAGGTTGGTGTGCATTTCCAGTCAGCATTTCTTGCATATAAGCAGAATGAAGACAGCTTTGCATAGCTTCAATTGGCCTCTAGCTGCACCAAAACTCGGCGCATGCGTAGTTGTCTGAATTTGTGGGCTTCATGAACACGCCGAGGGGCATCGGTTATTTTCGTCGGTCATTTTGCGAGGGAAAATTTGAAGTAGTATTCTAATAAGGGGTCCCTCATACTATCTCATAAGTCAGGTATAGGATACCAAAACTTGTTCAAGTGTCTTCGTCCCTTTAATTGAGATTGATCTGCTTAATTGATTTTGTCACGTGTCTAACCGGCACGTCACATAAATATAAATGAGTGAGTAAGCTCGGTTACTAACTCAGTCAAACGGTCAAGTGACCGCAGAGCACTTGGATAGCGTAAGTGTTTTGAAGCGTTGATAAAGAGTAAGTAGAAGGTTAGGTTAGTTAGAAAGCGGAAACAGAAGTAGGCAGAAAGGTAAACAGAACTGACAAGAAAAAGGGCGCCACAAGCTGTAAGGGAAAGGTGCATTAATCTTTTGTGAGAGAAATCCTGTAAGGCTTGAAACAGGTGAGAACGAGAAAAGAAAAAAGAGAGATAATAGAATTAACAACTTTTTCCGGTAAACGTAGTTTATTGCCAACAGTTAAACACTAAAACAAATAACTTGGACGGGAAAATTTTACCAAAAGAAGTATACGTGATATTGTATACGGTATAATAATCAATTTAGTTAATTATTAATTAATTAATTTTTCCCCAGAAATGAGGATATCAAAATTTCGTATATAAACAAAACGTATCTACTATTAAATAGACAAAGGCAAGTCGCGCTGTATTAACTGAAGAAAAAAAATGTAAAATTGCTTAAATTTTGAAACGAAAATTAGTATTCCCCCTCTGGTTTGTTGAAAGATCTTTCAATCACCTGAAAAGGAAGAATTTACATGTAACCAATAAAATTTGTAATTTCCCAAATGTTTCAAATCATACTTGCTTTTGTTTTAGACAAATGTGTACAAAATGGATTCCCCTATAATAATTCAAATTATCACTTAACTGTAATTAGTGAAGAAAGCTGTTCAGTTCATCCAAATTACTCCAAAATGAATTTATATACACATAATTAAAGTGAGAGCGCACATGAACTGAACATTCTTATCCCCAGTAACACAAACAATTGTACTTAAAGATAGAAAACAAATTTTACGTTAAGCATATGACGTAATAATATGAATATGACAAACACCCGGTATAATAAATTAATTTCGTATATGCAAGTACGCACTGGACAGTAGCAGTTTAGATAACGCTACCTCAGATTTTAAAATGGATGTCTAACGTGAACATAAACCGTTTATTTATTTGATGGCATAAATTGGCCAGTAAGTTACATAACTTCAACTTCACAAAATTATTAACGTTATCTCTAATTTGCATAAGTATGTGTTAAGATAGTGAGTGACCTAATAGTAGCTGATATTGATATAATCATCAAGTAAATCAATGAAAACTGCTGACGACAGCTTTCACAAAAAAGTTTTCATTATACTAAAACTGTATCGATCTGGTTGATTGACACACTATTAATTTGTAGGAGTTGTATCAATCCTGCGGAAAGTGATGCACAATACAGGCAAATTTAACATACGATTCAGTGTTTGTATATTATGATCGCATGCAAGAATAGAATGGTCTGACCTGGTTTGTCAAGGTGTTTTGATTTAGATCCTGCAGTTACTTGAACTGGTTAAGATGGATATCCTCGTAGTCAGCAGCAAGGAAAAACGAGTAGGGAAAGTAAAGAGTTAGTTTCTATACATGATACAATTATTTCCAGGTAAACAAACCATCAACAACAAAGAGACAGGGGGTACACACAAATCCAGTAAAATCGGAAGAGATCGGGCAGATACTTAAGAAATAATCGAACAAATTCTGGAAAGGTCTTAAAAATCTTGAAAACTCACGAAAAGAAGCCAAAATTAAGATTAAGTGCTCGCAGTTTAGTCGTATAACATTGCTTTTACTACTTTAGATCGAAGGCGAGTTTTAGATGATGATTTAACACACTCGGTTAAATTGTAATATTTAAGAAGAGCGGTTTAGTGACTGTTCGCATTTCAATCCTGAAAGAGAGTTAATTATCACAACGAGGTTGAAGAAGGCGAGATAGCTTAACCCTTTTTGTGCAAGTAACATTTTTCTACATTCGCATCAATAGCGATTATATAACTTTACCAAGTAAATAAATATTTTCTATGGAAAATTCTAGAAATGGTGTTACACCGAAGAAACAGCAACAAGAGGAATTTTTCTAAAATGTGTTCACGTAGCACAAAATGGTCGTTTTAAGAATAACAGCTTAAGAAAAAGTCTTCAACAAATTTTCTTATCAAATATCAATGTTGCCAATAAAAATTTTATATATACTGACTTCCATAAAAATTGCAACACCTAGAATTTGTTGAACCATTTTATTGAAATTTTCGCCAAGGATGTCTTTCATTAGAACAAAAAAACGATTAAAATTTGAATAAAATGTAGCTAGTAGTTTCTTTTTTGTTTCTTCCTTTGCACTTAGTAACAATAAATTTGAAGAAATGAACCAATCAATGTGTAATTAACTGTTAATTTTGCATATTGTTTGTTCACAATTTCGTTCTGAACTTGGGAACAATGCCAAGAGTACGTCAACATCAACATTTTTCCAATAGACTGATTTTGAACGTAGCCATATTATTGGTATGAGAGAGGCCGGACCTTCGCTAAGACAAATTGCTCGTAGTGTAAACTGATATGTTACAACGGTATTGAGATGTTGGTCCAAATGGTCCGAGGAAGGGGTGCAACAACGTCGCTCTGAATCTGGACGTCCCCGCAGGACTACAGATCGCGAAGAACGTCGCTTAAGACTTTTGGTCACAAGAGACAGATTTTCAACAACTTGATCGATTGCAAATGATTCGATGAGGGGTGTACGATCCAAAATGTCAATGTCATCTGTTTATCGCCGGATAAGGCCTTATCGGCTGCGTTCATGGCTATTTTTATGTCTTCCTCTTACACCACTTCACCGTCTACGCAAGCTAGAATGGAGCAACGAAAGGGCGAATTGAGCGCAATAATGGCATTGAATTGTTTAGTGACGAGTTTCGATTTTGCTTGTGGGCCCACGATGGTCGTAGGAGGGTCAGACGGATGCGTGGAGAACGTAAAAATCCAACATTTTTGTGGAACGCAACACAACCCTCACACAAGGAGTGATGATATGGGGTGCAATATGTTACGGTAGCAGATCACCCTTGGTCTTCATTGATGGCAACTTAACGCCGCTGGTTATATTACCAATGTGCTAGAACCCGTTGCGCTTCCATATCTTCAGGGGCTGGAAAATCCCATTTTCCAACCGGATAATGCGCGTCCTCATACGGAAAGGATTACAACACGTTTTTGGAAGAAACTAACATTGCCGTCCTCCCATGGCCTGCTCGGCCACCTGATTTGTCGCCCATTTAACATGTATGGGATGAAGTCGGTAGGCGACTGGGTAATTTACCACACCCTCCAGATATCTTACACGATCTCCGGCTACGGATTCAAGAAGCTTGGGTTGATATACCATAGGCAGCTACAGATCACTTGATTGATAGCATGCCACGCCGTCTAAATGAGTGCATTGCAAATCGTGGCGGAGCAACTCATTATTGAAAATAATGAGTAATAAGTAAGTATGCATATTTAAATAAAAATTTTAGTAAGATATGATTATGTAATGGTACCACCATCTAGCGGTAATTCAGCAAAGTAACAGATACCTTTAAGTAAACAATTTTGAAACTAATAAGGAACCATGAACATCACATAGATGACACTATTAGGTTTATTTAAAACTTTTATAAAGTAAACAGTAAATACAATAGATACAGAAAACTTAGACAAATTATTTAAGTGAAATAAGTAACGAGTAAACATTAAATAACAATACTTAAATATTCAATTCAAAGGTAATATTTTTAAACCGGTAATACAGGAAATTATACAGCCGATCACATAGATGACACTATTAGCTTTATTTAAAACTTTTATAAAGTAAACAGTAAATACAATAGATACAGAAAACTTAGACAAATTATTTAAGTGAAATAAGTAACGAGTAAACATTAAATAACAATCCTTAAATATTCAATTCAAAGGTAATATTTTTAAACCGGTAATACGGGAAATTATACAGCCGATACGAAAAGAGCAGATATCGATTTTCGCACGTTACAATTTTATTAACTGATTTGATTTGATTAATTGATTTGCTTTGATATGTTTTGGCTGATTTGATTGGTCGATTGATTGATTTGATTAATTTCCGTCTTGTAACTAGGGGCGAAGACCCGAGAACAAGCTCCGGCGTCCTATACCTGTCTTATGAGATAGTATGAGAGCCCACTTATTAGCATACTATTTCAAATTTCCCTCCAATTACAAAAATGTCCGACAAAGCCGATACTATTTTCAAATTTTAAGTTTTACTGCCGAGGGGGGCCGTAACAGAGGGGCGAAGACACGTGAACAAGTTCCGGTGTCCTATATCTGTCTTATGAGGTTGTGTACTTATTAGAATACTATTTTCAAATTTCACACCATAATAATTAAAAAAAAAATGACTTCCAAAACAAAAAATAACCGTCGAGCCATGCTCGCAAAATGACTGATGCCCTTCGGCGTTTTCACGAACTCCACACCTACGCGTTTTGGGGCAGCTGTAGCTCCTTTGAAGCTATGCGAAACTGTCCTTATGCTACTCATATACGGAAGTCCGCCATCTTTAAAGGTAATTTTACAATGCTGAAAACTGGAATCGGTGAAACTTTCATTTGAAACTTTTTGAAATGTGAAAAAACAACTGTGCGGGACATCTTAGGCTGGACACCCTGTATATGAAAGGGGACGTGATACTGATATAACGTGCTTAAACTTAGCTAAATTTAGTTTTGTGGTGGGTGTTTTGAATGCTATTTCTGTTTAATAACGTTAATCTGTATAAAAATTACTTAAATCGGACGTTACAATTCATTTTGATTCACTTCTGAAAACTTTGGATACTATTATAACCCAAGACCCACCAAGCTATATTCATAATTGTTGATCTTATGGTATAATTTATCCACTATAATAAAAAATAATTTATTTCAAACATTTCGATTATCTAAAAGAAATTAAATTGACAATCTTATCTATTGCTTCTTAATAATAATTATGATTTGATAGCTTAATTGATACTTAAGCATTGTTTTCTAAGTTAATGTTGACGTGGTCCAAGAAGATATGACACTCATATCAACAAAAATCAAAGTATATATCCAAAATATGTTTCAACAGTATGAAAACTATTCTTCAAAATAATCAACTATAGAAAAATGATTAATATTCTATTATTTAAACCACTCGATACATATTTGTACTAAAAAAATCTAATCGTTCGATAAGAAATACTTAATTATTTTTTATCGAATAATTAACACTTACAAAAAATATATTCGCAGTTTTATTTTATATTTAAACCAAAATGTTGAAACTTACCTTTTTGACCATTTTTACTTTATGCGGCTTAATAAGTTTTTCTGAAACTAGAGATACAAAATTAGGGTGTTTGATTGAAGGAAATTTGCTAATAAATGTACTTAAAGGTATTGATCCTATTAGAATTGAAGAGCTTCCTATCGAATTAGATACGGATGTTTTCCGGTATGTATATTCCATTATTTGACAATTTCATTTCATCATTTTCTTTTCTAGAGGTAAATTAGCTTTGAAAAATATTATCTTGCAAAAATTTTCTAAAATTTCGTGCACTAGAGGTATACCAAATGGGTTAAATTTAGTCGAAAACGAACCAATTTTATTATCTACTAAATATAACGGCGATTTTGTATTACTTAATATCATACACCTTTATGGCGAAGGGACTATTTCGTAAGGATGCAACTAAATTATTAAACTTAATTTAGATATAAATTCATTTCAGACTATCTGTCGAAAACATCGACTTTTCACTTAACAATGACCTAACCTTAAATTTTCATTTATTTCCAAAAATACAGGTATTACATACGCTGAAGTAGTTATATTTCTGGAAACTATTAATAATTTAAAATTCTAGGCTACTATAACAGGGTTATTCAATGATGATTACATGAGTGACATTATTAGTCGACAACTTAGTAATACGTTAAGTAAATTAATAGAAGAATTACTATTAAGTTCAGATCGATATCACCCTAAGCCATAACAAACTAAATTTATGAAGCAATAGACGTAAGAACCAATTAATGTAAATACGACAATAAAGATTAAATAATTTTTGCGAATATTTTTAATACCATTGGAATATATATTCTAGAAGCAACGAAGACAGTATCAGATAAACCACGTAACAAAAACTTCCACCATCACCACCAAAAGTATAAGATTCGCAAGCTTATTTGTCACTCGTCTTAGCATCACAAAGAATAGACCACTAAATGTATGCAATTGACCTAAACTTGTTACATTCGTTACTTTTGCTGTATTATTAAGTAAATTTTTGCGATCTATTAGAATTAATGAATTCTCGTGTTTCTTTAGATTCTCTATTTTTCTAAAAATAATAACATTTCTCTAAGTTTATCTCTGTAGTTTCTTGAATATATTACGCTTCACAATTAAAAAACATTTTCTGTAGTGGTTAGGTAAACCTTTTGATGGTCACTTATATGTTATATTTCAACTTCATGTGTTGGGTGTCACTGGTATATATCCGTTTGACATTCGCATATTTGACTTTTAATTTCGCTTACTTCCGGTCTGTGCTTGGCGAAGGAAAAGCCATTTTGTGTTTCCTAAAAGAAAAATGTAAATTTCTGGACTTTATTTAGCCCATCGATGATTATCGGTTTATAACATTTTTCTAAATTTTGTGCCAAATCACTATAATTAGTGGGTGCAATCGATTTATATCGGATATGTAGGAAATACGAAAAACAGGAAATTGATCTGTTTCGATTCAAGAACTAAATCCATTAACAAAATCAATAAACCAATTAGCTAAAGGGGTTAAACTTAACCTCACAAACACGAAGTTGGGTTTATACTTTCGATTTGATGGGGAACTCATACTCGAAATTAACTGAATCCATTTCTCAACGTTACTAAATAATACTTTTCGGATTCTTTACCTCATTGAAGAGGTACTTTTCGTATGCTATACAATATACCTTTGGTACGCCACATAATATACTTCTCGTACACAATCTAAATAAACTGGTATGCTGTGTAAATATATGTACATTTGTATATAATTCGTATACTGTTTCACTGATGAAGTGTGTTACTTATTACCTAATTAGCAAGAAATTTAACTTCCACACCTGTGAAAATTTGAAATTGTAACTTTCCGACAGGCTGGGATATAAAGATAAGTTATAAATTACTCGTATTCAGTGTCTTTTGGATACCTTAATGCTTTGCTTAATCTGTGACCAATCCTAAAAGTTGTATAGATTTATGTACATGTTTGTGATAAAACTTTAAGTGGTATTGCACAAATTTTTGCGCTTTTACAGTAAATTGCTTTGGGTAAAATGTTTGAGTATAAAAATAGCATGTCTATTGGTAATGTATGTAATTAAACACTGTTTTGTAAGAAACTGTGTAACTGGATGCATTCAGCTCAACAGATTCGAGTTAAAGGTTTTATTAACCACCTGATCATTTCTGTTATTGTTGTTTACTGCAAGTTATTCATAGCAATTGTATTATTACTATACTCTATTATTTATATGTGCCTTTACAACTTGGGGAATGCTTAAATTACCTGTTGACTGTATTTTACTAAAGACTATAAATCTTATGTTTTAGCATAACTTTGAAATTCTATATATTACTTTGCCATTTTTGGATGTAAATTTCACTTAATTTCATTTTCTAAATTCTAGTATTAGATTCTTTGGGTGGCTTGCTATATTGTGTATTTAAGAGCACAAATATTTTATGTATTCTCTGTAGTTAACAATTTGTTTAACACGAGTGAATTACTTATTTATTTAGGGAATTATCTCCCTTTTACTTTTTTTGGGGAATGTAAATAAATTATCTATATATGTGTGTACATACAAATGCAAACTATATACTGCCATTATTAGAAATTAATATACCGCTTTTGTTTTGGGGACTTTCTACTTTACAATTATTTTTTTCCTAGTGCTCAGATCCTTGAACATTTTCGTTACTTGGCTAGAAAAGTGGCAAATTAACTAATTATCTAGGGCTGGCTGTTTTATCCTTCTAGCTGGCGCCCTTCTCTTCTCTTTCAGCTGTATTCATCCGTATCACTGTGGGACCCATCCATCTCTACCGTGACCGAGTTACCGGCAAGTCCTATATAAAGGTATCTCCTCTGTTGGGGTAAGTTTTAGCACAAAGTTGAAGTTTGCACGTAACAAACTAACATCGAAGTTACAAAAGGTTTCGTACGTTCCGGCAGGACCTACACATTGCGCTGAATTCCCAAATCACCGACTCAATATTTTAGTTCCCCAAAACGCTGAACGTGATCAAAACGGACACGACCATTTCGCTACGCCCATTATGTCGAATTTCACTGCTGGACTAAGTTTATCGTGAACGTGACCAAAACACGGACAATTCCGCGGAATATGCTCATTTTGCCAAATTTTAATGTTTGACAAATTTCACTTGTGTCTCCGTAAAGATCTAAGTTTATCTAAACAAAATCACAAGGCTCATCAACATAATCGTTGAGTAGTTTTTAAATACCTTTCTACGTTTTCCTTCTATCTATCCATATTTACTACAAATATATGTCAATATACAAATTATTCTCAACTTTGGAATTCAAATTGACAAAATCTCTTAAAACAGTCTAATAAAACTGCTTTAATAAGCGCCTGTTTTCAAATCCAGACGTTTCGAGACTCTTTGGTCTTAACACAATCACAGTGAACAAAGAACTAACAACAACACACAATGCAATTGAATTCAGTTCATCAAAGTTTATGAAAATGTTAGAATAGTCAATGTGCGCTCTGTTTCGCTAGCGCAGTAAATACGGCTGTCTGTCCATAGTAAAGGATGTATATCTGAAAATAGAGTCATAGTGATACAAGTTTATATATATATATATATATATATATATATATATATATATATATAGTGTGTGCCATAAATTCTATATACAGGGTGTTTCATTAAGGCTGGCCACCGGCCATATTTCAGAAACTAGTGGACATAAAAAGTGGAGAAAAAAAATTCATTATAAAAGTCGCCACCAGAAAATCCTGGAAATTATTTTTAAGTTCCGTAATTCATCGCAAGGGGGCGCAATTGAAAATTAAAAAATAAAATTATAAATTTCTCCGAAAATTCCCACATTAAGGCATACCTTTGGTAACATCGTTAGAAAGCTTAGACAATTCTGCATCATTTTGGTCTAAGGATCATTGGCGTAGCGACCTTAATAAGAGTGGGGAAGCTATTGAATGTGTAATCATTTAAATCGCTGTTATTTTTAAACGACTTATCCGATTGTAGTAAACCTAGGCTTGTTTAGAAGAAAAAGGTAAGTACTTTTAACTGTCGCATCCATTGGTACGCGATAGCTCATAATAAAATTGTTAGAGGGCGAAATTTGTAATAATACCAGTATTTTTGATTTTATTCAGAAAATTAAATCATACGGTATAATTATGACATCATAAGCGGAAAGTAGCTTAAATTTGTAACAAAAACTTAAATAACGCAATTTGATATATTTATTTGTTCCAGATTTATGGCGAAAAGAAGACTTTTTAACCGTTTAATTTAATAATTGATTGTTGCTATGGTTTCTTAAGGTGTATAGGTTGGATTAGTAATGAGGAATCTGCATTTATCATAGTCTGTGCCTCCTTCACACTCTATCTAGGCTTAGGACTAGTCCAAACTAAGCAAATTGCAAAATTTGGAGCGTGTTTAGAGGCCAACGGGCCATAACAACGATAGTAATGATTGATTTTTGTTTAAGAAACTTTTCAATAGAATGGTACAAAATCATGAACAACTGTTAAAAACTAGTGAAAATCTATAAATGTTCAAATTGACGGCCGTTTTGTAAAAACAACTATTAATTCTTCTTCTGTACGTTTATAACATCATATAAAACTTCTAAGATATAATTCTAATGTGGTGGTTTTAAAATAATAATCTAATTTGCTGCAGAACAAAGTCGGCTCGTTTCCATGGAGGTAAATAAATTGAAAAGTTGTCAACTTACTTAATTTTGATTGATGTTGTGTTGTAAAAATTTTTTCCTTCATTAGTTTTGGGTTTCATTGTACCTTATCAGAAATTAGTGCTATCCTTCAAAATGTCGTATACCAATGCCGAGGCTTACGACATGCTTGCCGTGTATTATGAATGTTTTCAAAATGCAGCTATTGCGGAACGACAATACGCTATCAGATATCCTGATCGAAGGCACTACACTAGAAAAGTGTTTCGGCGAATGGCAACACGTTTAAGACAAACAGGAAATGTACGACGTATTCCACTTCCTGTCAGAAGACGTCGCATAAGAAATGAAGACAATAGTATTAATGTTCTTGCGTACGTAGAATCGGAGCCTCACGTAAGCATCAGGGAGGTTTCCACAGAACTAGGTGTAAGTGTTGCTTCTGTGTTCAGAATTTTAAGGGATTTTAAGCTGCATCCTTATCATCTAGTTTTACACCAGGCTTTATCAGACACTGATTTTGACAGGCGGCTCGACTATTGCTATTGGCTGAGAGACATGTGTAGTAAAAATCTTCGATTCCTTTCCAAAGTTTTATGGACCGATGAGGCTACTTTTACTAGCTGCGGCAGAGTTAATTTGCACAATATGCATTATTGCTCGTAAACAAATCCTCACTGGATGCGCGAAATGGATCACCAAAACAGATGGAGTGTAAATTTGTGGTGTGGTGTTTTAGGTGACAGAATTATCGGACCATTTGTTTTCATGGACACCTAAATGGTGAATCTTATTTAAACTTTTTACAAAATGACTTGCCCAATCTTTTAGAAAACATTCCCTTGACGTGAGAGCATCCCTGTGGTATCAACATGATGGATGTCCTTCACACTATTCCCGAAGACTCCGTGATTTCTTAAATGTTAGATACCCAAATCGCTGGATGGGAAGGGTAGTTTGTTTCCGTGGCCACCGAAATCGTCGGATTTAACTGTATTAGATTTCTACTTGTGGGGAAGAATAAAAGATATTGTTTACGAAACGAGACCAACCACCCGAGAGGACATGATTCACCGAATTGAAATTGCAATAAATTCGATTCCACGAGACGAAATCGAAACAGCTGTTTCCAGTACAAGAAGAAGAATTAATAGTTGTATTTTACAAAACGGCCGTCAATTTGAACATTTATAGCTTTTCACTTGTTTTTAACAGTTGTTGATGATTTTTACCATTCTATTAAAATGTTTCTTAAACAAAAATCAATCATTACTTTGATATCGTTGTTATGGCCCGTTGGCCTCTAAACACGCTCCAAATTTTGCAATTTGCTTAGTTTGGACTAGTCCTAAGCCTAGATAGAGTGTGAAGGGAGGCACAGACTATGATAAATGCAGATTCCTCATTACTAATCCAACCTATACACCTTAAGAAACCATAGCAACAATCAATTATTAAATTAAACGGTTAAAAGTCTTCTTTTCGCCATAAATCTGGAACAAATAAAGATATCAAATTGCGTTATTTACGTTTTTGTTACAAATTTAAGCTACTTTCCGCTTATGATGTTATAATTATACCGTATGATTTAATTTTTCTGAATAAAATCAAAAATACTGGTATTATTACAAATTGCGCCCTCTAACAATTTTATTATGAGCTATCGCGTACCAATGGATGCGACAGTTAAAAGTACTTACCTTTTCTTCTAAACAAGCCTAGGTTTACTACAATCGGATAAGTCGTTTAAAAATAACAGCGATTTAAATGATTACACATTCAATAGCTTCCCCACTCTTATTAAGGTCGCTACGCCAATGAGCCTTAGACCAAAATGATGCAGAATTGTCTAAGCTCTCTAACGATGTTACCAAAGGTATGCCTTAATGTGGGAATTTTCGAAGAAATTTATAATTTTATTTTTTAATTTTCAATTGCGCCCCCTTGCGATGAATTACGGAACTTAAAAATAATTTCCAGGATTTTCTCGTGGCGACTTTTATAATGAATTTTTTTTCTCCACTTTTTATGTCCACTAGTTTCTGAAATATGGCCGGTGGCCAGCCTTAATGAAACACCCTGTATGTATGGGTAATTCACCCAAAATTCCCTCATAAAAATCTAAAACAGTCAGATCATCTACAGGGTAAGCCAGAAAACAGTAATTCGACTCGAGAGTAAAGTACCCCTATTTATGAAAATACAAGAAATTGTCACTTAGAAAAGTTATAAATATGAAGTAACAGCCCTCTACTGTAATTTTTTCACAAAATATTTTAAAATGCCAAATATATTTTGACAATGTTAAACTTAGATTTTTTTTAATTCCGAAATTTGTTAAAATGATTAAAATTATACGAAATACGGTCTCCACAATAAAAGAAATAATAAAATTCTTCCGAGAATCGGCCCTTCGTTGAAAATGCATACCAAATATACCAATGCTCTGCGAAACACGTTGGTCTCAAAAATATAAAAGTATCGCCACTTTCAAGGAACATTATGTGAAAATCGTCATAGCGCTTGAAAAACTGTCAAATGACGGTAACAATTCAACGAGAAAAGCTGCTGTTCAAATGCATTGCGCCGCCACAAAATCAGAATTCATTGTTAGTGTTTGTCTCAGCAAAATATTCGGCACTACTGCAACCGATAGTAAATGATCTACAGTCAAAAAGTATGGACTTACTTAAATGTGCAAATCATATTAACAAAATCACAGACATCATGAAAAACACCGTGGAAGTGCCGATGTTGAAAGCCAAAGTATTATAGCAGAGGCTGAAACAGTCACCTAGCATCTTGGAACAGATTTTAGTATGCCACGGGTCACAAATCGTGCAAATTCCCCAGTACAGGCTCTTAGCGAGTTTTTGAGAAGATCACTAATCATTCCGTACATAGATTAATTAATAATGTCTCTGGAGCAGCGTTTTTCTGAGGAGAACTTACTCGCTTACTCATTACATATGTTACACCCAAACGTAATGCTTGATATGACTTAATGAGGATTTTATGAAAAAAATGAAAGTTTATGTAGTTACTACAATCTAAATGGTTTCCGCGGCGAAGCTGAACCTTGGTACGGCCAATGGAAAGGGAAAATTGTGCCAAAGGTCGAACTGTAAGAAATAGAACTAGCTGCACTAGTTGAAGAACCGCAATTGTTTTACCCAGCCATAAAGCAAGCCCTACTTATCTCAGTTGCACAGCCCTGCACAACGTGCACTATCGAAAGATCCTTCAGCACCTTTCGCAGGGTAAAAACTTGGTTACGGTCTACAATGACAGAAAACCGGCTTGTCGGTCTTTGTATAATGAGTGTACATAAAAAGAGGGTTCTGGAAGCGAAAAATAAATTTGAAAAAGAAATTTTGACAAGGTTTAGCCAAAACCCCCGTAGGCTAGTTCTTAAATAAAATTTTGGTCGGTTGGAATAACATTCTAATTGGTTTTAACATTTTCAAGTGTTCAAATAAAACCATTTTTTAATAAGTACTTTATATTATGTTTTTTTGCCCCCCCCCCCCTGTAGAAAATCCTGGCTACGCTCTTGTTATCAACTAATTTTGTGATCAATTAATTAAAGATTTAACAACACAGTAAAGTTGACTAGGATGATGGTGTGAAAGAGCATTAAGATATCTACCAGTATGAGTGGGTTTTCTATATAAAGTGTGACGAAATTTGTCATTTGGAAGTTTAGTTATTAATACATCCAGAAATTTCCATAGTAAATTTGATGTTAGGGTGAATGTTGTTCAGATATATCAAAAATTATCGGGAGATTCTAAGCTATGTGGCCAAATAACGAACGTGTCATCCACAGAACGATACCAGTATTTAGGTTTAGGTGTTGCTAAATTTAAATCATTGTTTTCACAACCTACCATGTAGATATTATCAATTGCAGGTGAGAAAGGTGAACCCATAGTTGATGCTTCAATTTGTTCATAGAATTCACCATTGTATATCAAATAGGTGGATCCCATGTAGTGTGTAATTAATTTTATTAAATCCTGGTTTAGTAAATGTTTGTTATCTAAAATCATAGGAGTATCTTCAACGGGAACTTTCGTAAACAATGGTGTAATCAAAACTAACTAAAATAACATTTGGACCTAAATTAATTCTTCTAAGTTTATTTAAGGAATCAAATGAATCCTTAACATACGAATTTGCACTTTCTCACGTACGTTGTAGAATTTTTGCAAAGAAGCGTGCAATTTTGTAAGTTTGTGTGTTGGTGAGTTGAATGCGCTTACAATGGGTCGTAAGGGCCAACTATTACCTTTGTGAATCTTGGGAAGGCCGTAGATTATAGGGACTCTCGAACGTGCGTGTGCGGGTGTGCGTGCGTGCGTGTGTGTGCATGAATGTATGTTAGTATCCACGATAACTCCAGAACGAAAATACCTACGTACTTAAATTTTTATATTTAAGCTTGTTTTCATTTGGGTTGGAGCTGATTAGATTTTAGGAGAAATACAGCGGCGGAGAGGGGGTATATTCGGGTCAGTTATTGGTTTTTATCAAATATTTCTAAAACAGCTACATATTTCAAAGATATACAAATACCTGGATTTAGTCCTTAAACATACCTATTAATTATATTCTATGCAATTGTTTGAAAATTAAAAATTTAATTTTAAATAAATTTTCTTTATAACGTTTTTTAATGTAAAGCGAAATAAACGTAAAACTTAAATAAATATGATTGAAAATACTGAAGCAAAAGCAGGCGGCTTTGGAATTTTTTTTACGTTATCTGTATTTATGTCTATGAATCTCCGTCTGACATGAAGTTTTAAACGTCATTCTGACAGATTATTGTTTTTGTTTTAACAATGTTGCCTGTTTTCGTTATGAACGTATAAAAAAGAGGTTGCATAGTTATCTAAAAAAATTGATATTAAAATCATTCCATTTCTTTTAATTTCCATTTTGTAGGTTGGAAGGTCGTGTGGTGCTCCACACCAGATATTTGTCATTTATTTTTTGCCTTCGTAAGAGTAAGTCTGTTTCTATAGGTACAAAATAGGGAATACAATAAGGTAGGGAAATAATAATCTGTTCGTTTTCTTATTGACCGGTTTCCAGGAGCTGTTTTACTGTTTACAAACATGATTTAATTATAATTTAAAGTTATTGTTCTGTTAAAGGACTGTACAAGTTCAAAGAACAGTATATACGCTCTGGATCAAAATGTCATTATCTCATTGGTGCGTTGTATCACTTGGGCTTCGCTCCCTTGATGATATTGCGTTAGCAACACAAACTACTAAACGTCATAAAGAGTTTTTTTAATCCAGTAATCCTCCGGTTAAATCTCATTAACACGTGTTAAAGGTTGTATACCTGCAGGAAATAATCATTTCCTAGTGGTGTATTTATAGACGCACTATAGGTGTCTAAGAAAGAATTTCCAATTTATTATTTATTAGAAATTGCGACGGCTATGGTATGTTAATTGACTACAATTGATTTATTAAATCATAATTCAGTAAATCAACTATAAAATAATTTAATGCAATGTATCTAATAATTTACATTGTTCAGTAGTAGTTTCCTCAAACATTATTTTCGTACTGAACTTATTATGATAGAGGTTGTATAATTATCGATCCACCAAATATTTTAGTAAACCATTGCAAAACAGTTAGTATATCTTATTTATATCTAAGATACACTACAAAGTTTTGAAGCAAAATAGTTATTTATGTATTAAGGGCATAATAATCTTTTGATGATCTGAGACGCTGGTAAAGCGCCGTAGGACCATAAAAACCAGTTATGCCCGCAATTATGGGCACGGTTAATATACGGAATATTTAAAATGGATTATAACGTTAATTGCATTCAAAAGAAATACATTTCTCATTTCTGATAGTAGGTATTGGTGCATTACCATAAAAAACGAGTACAAAAGCAGTTAAGACTAATTCATAACTCATTTGACGTTTTGGTTTAGTTAGTGTTAAACGCAATAACTGAGATATTTACATAAATAAGATTAATGAAATTGAGGAATTGTACCACTTAGAATAAACATGACTAATAGTAATAGTTGCATTGTAAATATTTTTAAATAAACTCATGGTTTTTGCCTATTGTTTTCAATTTTTGAGGTTTGATTATAGTCCTCTGGGTCATAATAACGTGCACGGGCTATAAAAAGACGGTTACATCACAGCATTTTGGTTATTACATTATAATGTAATCGTGCATAGGATACTTAACAGTTATTTTCGCAACTAGTGCGCTGTTTACACAGCAGGTCTTGCGAACAGAATTTTTTGGAATCGTTTACATAAATTTAGAAAAAATTACGTTTTAGATATTTAGTTATAAACCACATTTTGTTTATGTATTTAAAGTAACGATTACAAAAGATAACCTTTTTCAGCTTTTACCTTCCAACCTACACAATATATATATATATATATATATATATATATATATATATATATATATATATATATATATATATATATGACATATATTTATGACACATTCCAAACTTTACATGCTATCAAAATACACCCTTTCATATTCGATACGGTGGATCGTCTCATTGAAATTACTGTAGAATCGTCCTTGATGATAAAAACTAACCGACAGAAACAAAAATTTGAACGTCTGTCTCATACATCGCAGGCAAATAATGTAGAACCGTTAAGGACAGTACACAATTTCAGTGACAAAGAACTTGATAATAATATTCTAAATGTTTTAGGTAAAGGGTTTAATTTTGCCATCACTCCTAAACGGATTCCGTAGAAAACATCATCACCAACGTAGAATACGCCTTAAAAGATACAGAATCTACTGTAGCAGACGAAATTAGACTCAACGTAGCACACATTCTTCTGAACTGCAAACTTCCCAAACAAAATATCACCAAACAAGACCTCCAAATGTTAAACCAAATGAAAATGACGACCAAATATTAATACTACCTGCTGACAAAGGAAACGCTACTGTCATTGTCAACTCTCAAGACTATCACCATAAGATGTCTGAACTGCTAACTTCTTCAGAATATAAGAAAAATCAGTGCAATCCTACCACTTACATAGAAAAACAACAAAATCTATTTCTATTAATTCCCCAAAATATACGGACTCCCAAAAATACATAAGGAAAACTGGCCATTACGCCCTATCGTCAGTGCATTCAATTCTCCGACTCATGACCTTGCTCGTTATCTAGCCAAAGTTATTCAACCGATTTGTGAAAATGCTGTATCCTACATCAAAAACTCTTATGATTTTCTACACAAACTCAAAATTGTACCCTTGGCTCCAAATGACATTTTAGTTAGCTTCGACATAACGTCACTTTTCACCAAAATACCTATTGAAGACACGATGAAAATTCTAGAAGAAAACACTCAATAAACCAAGACATACTCAAATTGATAAACCACTGCATGCACTCAACCTATTTTACATACAAAGGACAATTCTACAAGCAAATTCAAGGAACACCTATGGGCTCGCCACTCTCTCCAGCTTTTGCGAATGTATATATGGAACATTTTGAAACCATTGCTTTAAATTCTGCAGATTTAAAACCTAAATGTTGGTTTCGTTATGTTGACGACACATTTGTAGTTTGGCCCCATGGAAAAGGAAACTTGAACCATTTTCTAGGACATATTAACAAGATTCACGACAACATTAAATTTACTATGGAAGTTGAAGAAAATAATTGACTCCTTTTTGGACACCCTAATAACAAGACTTCCTAATGGTAAATTTACACACAAAGTTTATCGAAAACCAACACATACGAATAGATACTTGAACTCTCTCTGCATCACCATCCTGGTCAATTACGTAGCGTTATGAAATCCTTGATATACCGCTCTTACCACTTATCTGACCAAAATTCTAGAACGGAAGAGATGAAGACTATTAATAAAATACTAGTTCAAAATGGATACAAAGATCAAGAAATATTGAAAATTACCAACGAAATAAGAAGACCAAGAAATAATAGCTTGTCAAACAATGAACGAAAGATTCCTGTTATTCTACCTTATATAAAGGGAATTACAGACAGAATAGCAAAGAAATTTCCCAAAACGACTTCAGACCGGTATTCAAACCACATTCAACTTTGTCCCAACTTTTAAGAAACCCCAAAGACAAAGCTCCTATTGAAAGCCAAGGAGTGTATGAGATACCGTGCAACAACTGTCGAAGAACTTATATAGGACAAACTAACAGAATATTATATGCGAGAGCCGATGAACACCAACTAGCAATTAAACAGCACAATCCTTCATCGTCTTTAGCTACACATCATTTAGATACAGGACACCAAATTAATACCAACAATATCCGTTTAATTGCACCTCTATATACCTTACAAGCAAGAATTATTAGAGAAGCAGTTGAAATTGAAAGAAGACCAAACGCCCTCAATATACGACATGACACTTCTAGAATGCCACAAATTTGGAAGAATATCATTAAACAAGTTGATTCTACATTTCAACCAACTCCAAATCTTCCAGCAATTTCAAACACTTATGCTGCAACTATTCCAGGCGTCCCCACTTCTGCACCTTCTACATCACATACTAGACCAACTACCCGAAGTCAAACACACTCGTCCAGATTAAAATTAAATTAGTTACCTTGTTTCATATTTTGTACTTGTTAAAAATAGTTACCTTATTTCAATTTCTGTAATTGTCAAATAAATTCTTGACAAAGGGAACAAAGGACGTTGAATTAATTTTACGTTTATTTACACAAGTTTTAAAAAAATTGTCCTATTTAAACATGAATACTTGTGGAAATCTAAATAGAAACATATATATATATATATATATATATATATATATATATATATATATATAAAGGGTGTTTCAGTAAGAGCGCAAGACTTTAAGGTTCAATAAAACATGGTTTTCTGTAGCAAAGTATTGAAATATTTATTGATTTATAATGCATACATTTGGGAATTATGTATGAAACAATATATCTTGTAAATGGCCGCCATGGCTATGTTGGCACATGCGTACTCTTTTGGCAAAATTTGCAATAACATTATTGAATATATGTGGCGGTATTTCATTGATAGAACGTCTAATTTCTGCCTTCAATGTATGGTGGTATGGTGTTCGCAGGCTTGTTGGCATATACCTGTGACTTCAGATAACCCCACAGCCAGAAGTCCAAAGATGTTAAATCGCAAGAGCGTGGCGGCCAATTCTGGTCACCAAACCGGGAAATGACATGACCAGGAGCAAAGTAGTGCAAGACAGTCAATGTTTCACGGCGGTATGACATTGGCACCGTCCTGCTGAAACCACACGTCGTAAAGAGCAATATCTTCCAATTGAGACACAAAAACTGCGTTATCATAACACGATAACGTTCGCCAATAACCGTTACAGCATTACCTGCCTCATCTTCAAAGAAAACCGGTCAAATTATTCCTCCAGACCACAATGCACACCAAACAGTAACACGTTTTGGATGCATTGCTTTGTAATGAACCATTCGTGGATTTTATGAGCCCCAAATGCGGCATCTTTGCTTATTAACGAAGCCATCGAGGTGAAAATGGGCCTCATCACTGAAAATTGTTTTTGTTCACAAAATCGACATTCTCTTCTTGTTGCTGAAGGATCCAACTGGTGAACTCTCTTTGCTGTGCATGGTCTGTTGGCAAAGTTGTTGAGTCAATTGGACTTTGTAGGCGTGGAGATGCAAATCTTCAGTGAAAATACGCTGAAGGGTGGCTGTTGTAATGTCCAATTCTTGTGCACGATGACGAATCGATGTCTCTCGACTTTCGGCCACACTCTCTCGAACTGCCGTGACGTTTTGTTCTGAACGACCTTTACGAGCTCGTGTCGTGTGTTTCACATCACTAACCAAACCAGTACTTTCGAATTTTTCGATTATTCTTTTCACAGTAGATGAATTAGGAACATTATTTCGACCGAATATTGGACCCACTTTACGAATGGTGGCAATCAAACTTTCACCATTTTGATAATAATGTTTAACAATCAGGACAAGTTGTTCTATCGTTCTCCATGTTTACTAACTCCCATCTGTCCACTTTCGATCTGTCACGTCATAATCACGTGTCATTATGACTGTCAAACATGGCGCGCAATTCAAATCTTGAGCTCTTATTGAAACACCCTTTATATACGTATGTAAGTATAGAACGTTATGCAATCGACTTTTTTTCACTATCGCTAAATCGACTTATTAGCTGATGTTACAACTTTTGGCCAAGTTTCGCCGAGATCGGACATCATGTCTGGATATGTGCTTTCGTCGTCTACCTCAACAACAATGCATAGAATCGCTTCGTTTAACATTTGGTAATGAAGCGCCATAAAAGAACTGTAATTGGTTTTCATAATTTCGTTGTGGTCGTGCGTCCGTCAGTGATCTGCAAAATTCACCTTCAACATTGTTACAGGTGACGAAACTTCGATATACGCGTATGAACCAGAAACTGAGCAACAATCCACTATTTGGGTGTTACAAGATGAATTAAATCCCATAAAAAGTTGTTTGTTCACGAAGCACTTCAAAAAAAACGATCGATTGGTTTTTCGGTTGTACTGGACATGTGGAAATCATTCCTTTAGAGGATCGAAAAAAACAGTTAACGCTGAACTGTATACAACGATTTGTTTGCCAGAAGTCATCTATGACATTAGAAAAAACAACCAACACAACCGATAGAGCGCGTTGAAAGATTGATTATTCGAAAAAAAACATCATATTAATGTCTGACTGCTCTTGTTCGCTGTATTTATAACCAAAAATGCGTGGACAGCGATTTTTATTACCTTAAGAAGCCGTTGAAGCGATTGAAAACTATGTTGTTTAAGATACCAACTTTAGAGTGGAGAAAATATTTTGAAAGGGAATAAAACAGTGTTCCAAATTCTTTTTTTTTACTAATCCTTCCAACCTACATATACATATGTACATATAGGTATAGAAGGTTATGCAATCGAGTTTTTTTACTATCGCTAGATCGATTTATTATCTCATTTACAACCTTTGGTCAAGTTTCGCCAAGATCAGCCATAACGTCTGTGTGTGTGTGGATGTGTACTAGCATACACGATAACTCCAGAACGAAAACACGTACTTACTTATAATTTTGTATTTAAGCTTGTTTTCATTTCTCCTGGAGCTGATTAGATTTGGGAAGAAATTCAGCGGCGGAGAGGTGCGAATTATTAGGAGCTGTTTTTCATTTTTATCAAATATTTCTGAAACAGTAGTATATTTCAAAGATATACAAATACCAATATATAGAGCTTAATTATATGGATTAATTATGTTCCATGCAATTTTTTATACGATGCGTGATTTAGCGACAAAAAATTCCTAAAGTAGAATTTAAGTGTTAGTTCAATTTTTTTCAATATCTGAATAATGATTAATTTTATAAGAAAATGTGTAGACATGCGAAAACTATTTTTTGCAAAACCCCATACCATTTCTATGGGATTCAAATGAGTGGTATGTGGACAAACGTAGTATTTTATATAGTTAATAATATTCTTTATTCTTATCTACAATGAAGAACGAGCTTAAGGTATTTTTATATTTTACCTGAGCATTGATCCCCTTGTCTGTTGCAATTTTGTGTTCTTCACCTTTGTTTTGAAGTCTTTAAAAAGATGCTCAATAGTAGAAAGTATGTTAGAATTACGGTTCTTTGAAATTTTTTTTGAAGGACAATTTTTTTTCTTAAAGTTTTCATCTGTTCTCCATCCTCCTGCTGTTGTATGGCTCGTGAACAAGGATCGTCATATACATTTTGTGGTGTTGCAGGGATATTACGCTTGAAAATAGCGCAGGAGTCGCTGTTAGATTCGGTCTGCATGGAAAAGCATTTCGCTTAACTTACAATTGATGACTAACTCTTGGGAGTCCTACCAAATTCTTATACCTCAATTTGGATTCCATGCTATACTGTGTTACAGTATGATATATTCTGTACTTCTTAGCATTTATATATTGCTAACCTAAATCAAACATGTCCCTCTCTAACAGAATTCTAGGTTGACAATAATTTACGTTCTTACTCTAATTTAATTACCATTCTTACACTTCATTATTTTCTTCAAGAACACATTTTGGGATTGGAAGTATTAGTCACATACGAAAATAACTTACCTGATGTTCAGCCTCATACACAAATTAAGTTTAGGCTTAAGTAATTTCAAATTTAAATACGCTCATATTTATTGCGGTTGAAAAGTCCAGGCATGAACTAAGTACTATATACAAGTTAATAAAATAAGCTTGACACTTGAGGTGCGCTAAGGGGGGTAAGGTCGGGAGATACATTATGAGGATGGGCATAGAATATCGCAACTGAAGATCAATTGGGAGAGAAACGTTTAGTAACACTCGCTTCGCTTATAGTAAAAGAGCTATTTTACAGTATTGCTTTGTGTTGAACGGAAGAAGTAGATGAATGTGTTAATTTGAAATTAAAATATACAGGGTGATTTGTAATAGGTGTACAAAACTTTGACATGGTGTTCGGAAAGTCATTTTAAGAAAAAAATGTTATATGAAGTTAGGTCGTATTATGTTTATTTACAGAACTACATATGTTTGAAATTTTATTTAATTAGAAAGTAAAATTAAAACTTTAAAAATGGATAACAAGAAAAATAAATGACTATGAAAGAAAAATATTGTCTATAACAGTTGTTTAAAATGCCCCCCTTGAGCTCGAACGCAAGCATGGCACCTGCGAACCATTGAGTCGTAAACACGCGCTATTGTTGCATCATCTTGCCTAATTTGGAAAAATCTATTTGTTATTTTGTCAAGTAATTGTACATGTGTATTAACTTCGACACTGTAAATCAGTTGCTCCAAATGGTCCCAAAGAAAAAAATCCAAAGGGTTTAGGTCGAGAGATCTTGGTGGCCAATCAATAAAACCTCCCCGACCAATCCATCCTTCAGGATAATGTTAATTCAACCATTGACGTACTTGTCTACCTTAGTGAGGTGAAGCGCCATCGTGCTGAAACCAGATTTGTTGCCGAACGAGAAGAGGAATATGTTCAATCTTCTCAAAAAGCGCTTCATCAAGAAAAGTTAAATAGCGTTTTGCATTTAGCCTATGTGGTAAAACTTCTAATTCAAGCAGTTCTCCGTTAAAGATACCAGCCCAAGTATTCACACTAAAACGATGTTTTAGGAAATTTTTTGTAACAAAGTACAAAACTCTACACGCTGGCCGTAATCTTCCGGGCGTAATGCCTGGACACGTTTAATGTGATAGTGTTGTAATTGTTCACGATGTAGTGTTCTCCATATAAAGTTTTGAGATAGACGAAAATGCGCTGCGATGCGTCTAGTGGTCAGTGTGGGGTTGTCCAACACTGAATTAATTACATTTTCTTCGTTATTGACAATATCTTCTCTAGAGTGATTACCTTAATGATTACGTGGAACAACAATTGAACCAGTTGCTTTGAGTCGTTGGAAAGTACGGCCGAAAACTCTGGGAAACGGTTGATGTCTATCAGGAAAGCTTCCGCGATACTTTATAGTCGCCTGAAGACCATTACCGTTACAGTACCCATACAGATAAACAATATCTGCATATTCAGCTATACCAAACTCACTCATTTTGACAGCTATCAACTTAAATGTTTCACAAATTACGTTGTTTATTTCCATGGCTAATAGATTTTACAGTTGTACTTTAATAATTATTTCTAATTCAATAAAATTGAAATCTGATGTAGTTCAATAAATAAAAAAAATACGGCCTATCTTCATGTAACATTTTTTTTTCTTAAAATGACTTCCCGAACACGATGTCGAAGTTGTGTATACCTATTATAAATCACCCTGTATTTACTGCCATAGTTTAATTTGTCATTATGTTCAACACAAATATAAGATCTTTAATTACATTCATTTGTTTTAAGCAAACATAATAATCTATTATCAATTCATTTAACCTTTACATATTCATAATATGTGGTGTGGAATACCACACGACCTTCCAACCTACCAAATGGAAATTAAAAGGAATGAAATAATTTTAATAACATTTTTTTGTGATAATTATGCAACCTCTTTTATGAGAAGTTCATTACGAAAATAGACAACATTGTAAACGCAAAAACAATAATCTATGTCAAACAGACTTCTAAAACCTCATGACAGACAGAGGTTAATACTTAGACTTGTCTAAAGGTTAATAGACATCTAGATGCTAACTTAAAAGAAATGAAATAATTTTAATTTCAATTTTTTTAGGAAAACTATGCAACCTCTTTTTTATACGTTTATAACGTAAACAGGCAACATTGTAAAAATAAAAACAGTAATCTATGTCAGAATGACATTTAAAACTTCTTGTCAGATAGAGATTCATAGCCATAATGTTAACGTAAAAAAAAATTTCAAAGCCGCCCGCTTCTATAAAAATATCGAAAATACAGCTTCAGTATTTTCAATCATATTTATTAATTTTTACATTTATTACGTTTTACATTAAAAAACTTTGTAAAGAAAAATTTATGTAAAATCAAATTTTCTTTAAAAAATACGTCTACACTTTTTCTTATAAAATTAATCGTTATTCAGATAATGAAAAAATTTGAACTAATACTTAAATTCTACCTTTTGCCGCGAAATTACGCGTCATATCTAAAAATTGCATAGAACATAATTAATGGATATGTTTGAAGGTCTATATCTAGGTATTTTTATATCTTTTAAGTATGTAGCTATTTTAGAAGTATTTGATAAAACTGAATAACTACCCTAAATTCTGACTTTTGCCACAAATTTACGCTCTATACTAAAGGAAACATTGCATAGAATGCAAATTAAGATATGTTTTAAGGTACGTCCAGGTATTCTTATATCTGTGTTAATTGTAGGTTTAGAAATTTGATACAAACCAAAACTACCCAAAAACGCCCGCTGATTTGCAAAATTGCACAGCACGCTCTAAGCAACATGCGACACACAAGCTTAACATGCAAAATATAATTTACATACGTACGCTTTCTTCACGACGTTATGTAGAACAATACATCCATACACCACACGCGTCGAGCACACACACGTCACACGCACCGCGTCTACACGCGCAGCAAGTGCACGCACGCATCGAACGCAACACGCAACTGACACATCGCACGCACACACTGCACGACACATGACGCGACACACGCACAGCACGCATACGCACGCACGCAACGCACAGCACGCACGCACGCACGCACGCACGCACGCACGCACGCACGCCACACACGCCACACGCACGCACGCACCACGCACACACACACCGCCACACGCAAAGCACCACAACGACACACGCACAACGCACACGCACGCACACGACGCAGCCGCACACTCGCACTACGCAACACGCACATCGCACCAGCACACACGCGCACACGCACGCACGCACGCACGCACGCACGCCGCACGCACGCACGCACGCACGCAGCACACGCACACACGACGACACACGCGCACACGCACACGCACGCACACGCACACACGACGCAGCACACGCACACACCGCACACGCACACACGCACACACGCACACACGCACGCACACGCACCACGCACACGCGACACGCACACACGCACACGCACACACGCACACGCACACACGCACACGCGCACGCGCACGCGCACACGCACACACGCACACGCACACACGCACACGCACCACGCACACAGCACACACGCACACACGCACACACGCACACACGCACGCACGCACACACACGCACACGCACACACGCACACACGACACACGCACACGACCACACACGCACACACGACACGACACACGACACACACGCACACACGCACACACGACACACACGCACACGCACACACGCACACACACACACACACACACACATCGATTTTAGCAAACTTCGCCAAAGTTGTAAAAAGTTGATTGCATAACCTTCTATACCTACCTACATATGTATATGTAGGTTGGAAGGTAAAAAACAATTAGGGAAATCACCACTTAATAGATAAAATCCATATGAATTATATTAACACTCATTTCGTATTTATTCTTTTTAATTATTCCATTTGACGAAAAATAGGCGGCTGCATATAAATGGATTAAATGATGTAAATTAGAAAAAACTAAGCTCAAACTATAATCTACTAAGCCCCTTCTTTTCTAAAACTGTACCGATTTGAGCACTAGCGAAGCACGACGCAAAAAGAGCAGCCGGTTTAGTGGCGGTTTCTGTCTACGGAGCATTCGATTATCAGAGTTCAAGCTTATTGCTGTCATCTGTATCTGAAGCCGGTCGGTGGGAAAGTTAACCAGATACAAATTATGATAGTAATTCTGTTACTATCAGCAAGAGACAATCTTATCTTAATATTCAATTAAGTTATAAAAAATGAGTTACATTCATCTTCAATAAAACTAGTCTCAAAATGTACACAACATTTTGTCCGATGATTTTGTTAATAATTTCATTTAGAATTGAGTTATTTAAAAATAACCAAACTTATTTATTTTCAAACGCTCAGAAACCAAGTGTGATAAACCTATTAAAAGATCCGTTAAAACTTAATAATGTTACATTAAAACCATCTACAAACTTTATTAGGTGCCTATAGTTTGATTTAATTTTTTTTTTCATAATTGATTTTTTCAGAGGTGATCTTAAATTGACTAATTTGGAAATTCGTGGACTTTCTAATATTGTCGCGGAATCAATAGATTCATTAATATTTAATTCTATAACACTGAAAGGCCAATATGAAACAAATTTAAACATTATCAAAACTATTCATGTATTCGGCCATGGAACCATGAGGTACCTATTGCTTTTTTTTACATTGCCTAACTTACTTTTTTGCAGTTTTACAACAGAAAATTTAAATATAAGAATTAAAGATAACAAAATTAAACTACACAACAGTGAGCCTAATATTACTGTAAGTCCACAACTTAGTCAAACCAACATTTTTGATACCTAATATGTTTTAGGCAATAATAACTGGACTATTAGATAATGAGTACATGAGTGAGTTAATAAGTAGACAACTTACTAGAATTTTAACTACATTAATGAAAGAGAATTTAGATGATAGCAACATTTTTCTAAAAAATGCTATTGAGAAATATTTTCTAGACTTAATCAAACCTTACTAATAAATATATTAATATTACGAGCTTTGAATGTCTGAAGTCATTAAAGTATTAAATGCAATTAATGAACATATTAAAATACTTATCTTTTATGGGTTTTTTAATGGTCGGTAATCCGACAGATATCGGACCGGATTACTACCGAATTACCGAAAACGCCGGATTACTGGAAAACATCCAAAAAAACATTGAAAATTTAGTTGTAATTGCACAAAATGTGAAATAGTACTTAATTAAGTACATGATACCTATAACTCACGTTATTCCATTGGAATAGAAGGTTTAAAATAGTCGTCTATTGTCTTCTGCTTTTTAATTTTAAAAGGAACTTTGAACACTTCATCTTGCAATCTTTTCAACACTAAAATATCATTAGTAGAAACGCCATTTTCTTCCGCCCTGGAAATCGACGTAGCAAGCGAAGCTATGCCCGCATCGTGAGGAATCGTTTTAACAGCTGTCACTCCTCCCCCGTCTTTTTCTTCGTCCTCCTCCTCTCTTGCCACTTCCTCTATTGTTTCATCGTCTGTCATTTTTTGGTTGTTTTCGTCTTCTTCGCCGGTAAGCCACACGCGTGTTGTCAGATTGTCATCAGGTGAATCTACGAGTTCTTGCTTGACCACTTTTTGCAATAGATTATCTTCAAGGGCTTCCGTGTTCGGACCATCTTTTTTGTATTGGTCTAGCAGTGCCATGTTCGGCCACAAGTTTTTTCAAGAGCAAATGATTACTTTCTCGCTAAATATTTCCCAAGCGCTGGCAAGTGAAAATACCGCATCTTTCAAGTTGATTGCTTTAATGATTTTATCACACTTTGGTCCTTAAATAAAACATTGTATGAAAGGCTCTTTTTGAAATACATTTTAACCGTCTGGATTACATTTTGGTCCATCAGCTGTAGGAGCGGCGTTACATTCGGTGGTAAGAACATCACACGAATAAAACTGTCTGGTGAATTCAACTCATCTTCATCGGGGTGGCCAGGACATTTATCTAAAATAAGCAAGACTTTTTATGGAAGTTTCTCTGTAACCGAAGGTACAAATAGTTCATGAAACTATTCAGCGAATACGGACTTATTCATCCACCCTTTGCTCTGGTTCGGGCAGTCACCTCGAAGTTTAACGTTTTACGGACACCTTCCGCAACCATCTTGGATTTTTACGTCACAAGACCGCCCACGTGGAGACCGTATTTTCCATCCCTATGGTTTCTTTTTGGAGGGCCATTTCATCCCTAATTATTTTTTGTTTTTTACTCGCTCACTCGCTTTCTTTGCGGGATCAACCCTTGATAGAATTTCAATGTTGTATTAAGAGCCTTTTGACAGCAACTTTTTGTACTTGCTCACGTGAGGGGCAGGTGTAGAGGCTGGTCTTGGTCCTGGGGTTGGTCTTGGACTTGGGCTAGGTCTTGGGGCTGGGGGCTGGACTTGGACCTGGAGTTGGTCTTAGGGTTATTTTTGGTTGTATTAAGAGCAGTACCCCTGGAGGTTAGGCAAACGCACACGCATACAATGTTGGAAATTGCATTACCCGAATAAGATATTATTATTAAAATTATCGATCCTATTGTTTTAAAATGGTCATATGCTATTGGGTACGTCGTTGTATTTCTAATAAGGAGGTGCTTGTAAGACACGTGTAGGGCTTCGCAACTTGTTCTCGGGCCTTCGCCCCTGGCTGAAGATGGTATGGAACCTAACCTTATAAGACAAGTGTAGAGCATAGCCCCTATCGTGGCCCCTTAGTGCAGTTGTATGCGGGTTCTAACTTAATCTTACAGCTGTAGGCCTTCGCCCCGTCATACAAAATTGTATTCTAATAAGGCGGCCCTAGCCTTGTAAGACAGGACTTGTATCAGGGTCTGCGCCCTGGCCCCTTTGAGTTAAAATTGATTTTAGTACCATCTAGTGGCGTATAGACTAATGAACATTTTCTATAATAGAAGTTGATAATGCACACCTCTCTCTTGCTCTATCTTGTTTCTCTCTCTCCCTCTCTCTCTTTCGGCTCTTTCTCACACACACAAACAAATCAATTAATTAATTAATCAATCAATCTCCATCAATCAACCGAAATTATGTCTTACAGTATGCGGAATCCAGATTACAGTTCAAAACTGAATACATTAAAGTCTAATTAAATATGACGTGAAATAATAAATAATTTCTACCATTAATGCAATGATACTTTATAATAGGCAAATTCTCTCTTTCTAAACAAGCACCACCTATACATTCGGAAAATTATGTCCGATATTATTTGCATGTTCAATTACATACACACAAAATTGTTTCATAGTAACGTGTTCATTAACAGTTATAAAACCCCATTAA
>JARFJB010001615.1:752500-755000 GCA_036346205.1 Vesta saturnalis | reverse complement strand
GCGAGGCGCGTGCGACGGGGACTGACTGACAGTGATCGACTGAGTGGTTCGGTGCGTGTCAGCTAATGTCGTATGATCCACTGTTGAGCGTCTCTTTCAAAAACGCTGAATTATTGGGAGTGTCGGAAAGCTGAGATGCTCGATTACAGATGGGCTACTGTATTTGTATAATAAAGTTATACAATCTAAACGTTTCGATAACACTTACAGTTATCTTCGTCAGTAGTAATATTATCTTTTAAAATTGTTAATGATGTGAAACAATTTCGTGAAATTTGAAAAATTGAAAACATATACATGAGAAATAAAATTAATGAACAATGTGATATTGTCATTTAATGGAAGAAAATCATAAAGAATGATAAACACTGAATATCCACGTTAGTAGATAAGCAATTATACATAATCCTGATACAATTGTATTTTATATCAGCAAGTTTTACAACTTGAACTACTTAAACATGATAATGACATAAGTGTACTGTGTAATGAAGGAATTGCTCGTTGTCTTATAATGATAACCAATGTAAAAAAAATTATTATGTACATTAATAAATCTTCTACAGTTAAAAAGGCGAAGTTGAAAGTCTATTTATGTGCTTTAAGTCAGTAGTACTAATAGGTTTTCATAAATGTATTCTAGAAAACAAACACTCCTAACATTTTCATGAGTTATTGGAATCGAAAGAGAAATTAAATATACCCCTTGTAACTCCACCAGCATAAAAAATCACTAATATCTAGATATTTAGATGTTAAACACTTGTGCTAAGCTTGAATATAATATACTAGGATCTAGGCATTAGGTGCTAGATCCAAATATTTATATTAACTTTGAACACAATCGTTTTTTTTATTTTTTGAGTTATAGCGTCTGACAGATTTCATACACACATACGAGCACCCACGCACGCACTTTTTAGATTCTTCAAAACCACTTTTTTTACTCAAACGGGATATTTTTCCTTTAGATGGGAACGTTCAAAATGAGTTGATGGCACTTTGAAGTTGATTTACTAAGATTAATTTTTAATAAACACTTCCAACTGTTTAATGTAATATAGTTTAGACACTAACAGTGCCATCAGATATGTATTTGAGTAAAAATATTTTGGTAACACATCACATTGCATGATTAACGAGAAATACTAATATGGTTTACAGAAAAGAATGCGAAACTACATAGAAAGGTACCTATGTTACGAATATAATTAGTTATTATTTGGAACAACATTGGATTCTGCAGGTTGTTCGACCGTTGAGATTCCCGCAATTTTAGGATCACACTCTGGTATAGCGGCATTAATTAAACTTAATAACCTCTTTGCATTAACCACCCATTGTATAATTCACCGTTAAGTGTTACGACTCCCAGAATAATTTGCCAATACCGTGCAAATAGCTATTAATGTGGTTAAAATTATAAAAAATAATACACTAAACCCAACGCCTAAGAATTAAATGTTAAAATGGACGCTGAGCACGAAACATTACACAAGTCAATTTACGATAATCAACCTCAAATGTAACTTAGTGGATAATTCAACACACATAAGTTTCTGAATTTGCAATTGCAAGACTCCTGTAATAACAATTTGTTGAATGTGGCATTGATAGTTGAATATAAGCTGTGCTCTTTCATTCGTATGCTGGCGCTGCGACTACGCAAAGTTGGAGAAGAAAATTATTCCCAGCTTGACACTTAAACAAACAAACCGTTATTGAGAATGCAGATCCACGGCGTTACCACACCGACAGATAGGGGATGGTACGATCGTCTTCCATTCTAGAGGCAATGGGTTCCTTCCTGTTATCGTCTGCTCTGTATGAGTTTTTTCAGGGGTTTTCCTCATAGACTTATTTGTGCCATGCACACTTAGTTAATGTATGTAAGTTTTGAATCCATGATTGTGGCTAAAGGAGAAAGCTCAAGTAGGGCGCCGTTCCCCTGGGGAGGGAATGAAATACGTTGTCTTTTCCTTTTTACTTCCAGTACACGTTACATTACGATCCAAAAAGGTCTTCTGAAATTACTATTGCGAAAGTGGCAGGCAAAATTCAAGACGAAGTAATAGAATTGCATAACGATGGCAACTTCAGGGCTTCAAAAACGAGAGCCAAATGTTTTGGTGTAATAGAAAAGATGGCTTACTCACGAATTCGAAAAATTGCTTTCCGGTATCTAATGATGTTTTTAATAAAAATTATGCACAGAAATCGCATGTACGCAAATGATGTACCGTTAGCGTTAAGTAATATTTCGCCAAGAATTTCACAACTGGTAAAAATACGTAAGCGCAAAGGCCTCTTTGAATTTTAGTTTTGCTTTATTTTATAATACTTATGTATTAAACGTATTTGATAAAAAAACTTATTCTTTTAATATCCTACGTTACGAAATGGCAAATGGTCTCTAGTAACGATTTATTTTCTTCTAGTCCCTGATCCAAAAAATGTTAATATTCACCTGACAACGTTAAAGTTTGAGATTTTCACCGGC